>VOPJ01012395.1:0-42436 GCA_014673585.1 Semibalanus balanoides | reverse complement strand
GTGACTGGGATAATGCTGGCCTGCGCGGTTGCCCCTGTCACTACTGCAGCTGTCGCAGCTGGGTTTGTTTGACCATGCACCCGCGCACAGAATGTCCGGCTGCCTTTGCTGCATTTCTGCGCTGCGGCGGAACCGACTGGGATGGATTCAGTAATTTGGTCGCTCGCACCAGACCCCGGTTGGTCACCTGCGGTCACCTGATCATTCAGTGTGGGTGTCGATGTTTCTGAGGGCAGAATTGGCGTCCTGAGAGCTGCCCCGAGCTTCTCTCTTGTGGACGGGTAATGAAGACCCGGTTCCGGACATCTAGGATCTGTCGTGACTGCTGAAATTGAGAGGACGACGCGCGCTCGGTCACCACCCGACTCTTCCTATGGTGCGTCCGCAAGACCAGCAGATCGCGGTCGAGTACTGAAGGGATCAGCGGGTACAGAAGCCAGGGTGGGTTTGACGTGGGGGACCTCTGTGATCGGAACACAGACCCACCGATAGCGCTGCTCGTGGTCGGTCGCTGGGTGTGGGTACCGCGACAGTGCATCGGCGTTATTATGAAGAACGCCCTTGGCGATGCACGATGTCGAACTCCATCTCTGACAGCAGGAGCACCCAGCGAGCCAGCTGGCCCGTTGGATCCTTCATGTTGAAGAGCCACTGCAAAGCCGAATGATCGGTACGCATGAGAAGCCGGCGGCCGATAAGATACTGCCTGAAGAAGATACTGCCTCAATCAAATTTGGCACATCCGTTGTAATTGAAAGCCGTGCAGTAAAAAATATTGGTCTTGTGATGGATCGACACCTTTCCTTTGACGACCAGCATTAGTCAGCTGGTCGCCAGGTCACTGGTGCCCTGATCGCCCTGTCTCACTCGAGGCACGTCCTTCCATCATATACCTTGGTCTTTTTTGTGAACGCCCTAGTAGTAAGCTCGATACGGTATTGTATATCTATTTACGGCACCTGTGGTAAGATGCAGCTTCATCGGGGTTCAAAAAAGCTTTTTTAAAACTTCTGTGCTCGTGTCAATAAGTGGTCACGTAAATATGATCATATATCCGGAGTGCTTGATGAGCTTAAGTGGCTCAGTGCTGAGCAACTGGTCACATACCATCAACTGTGTTTGCTAAAATCTGTGCTCGAAACTGGTCTCCCGTATGATGTCGCGGAAATGTTCTCCTCAGTGTATAACACCAGACAGACCGAGCAGTTGTCGTGCCCTCGAGCTAAGATGGGTTCTGGGACAAGGCGTTTTGTCCATTGTGGTGTCGTTTTCAATGGTCTTTCAATGGCCAATGGTCGTTTCAATGGCCAGACCTTATGGACATAAGAATGGCGCCATTCAAGCGCAGACTTAAGCTGCTTAAGTCTGCTTAAGTCTGCTGCTTAAGTCTGCTGCTCTCTGAGTCGGTGTAGTACGTGGGACGTACTGAGTGGCGTGTAACGTGGTGGTGCTCGGCGGCGCACTTGCTTTTCATGAATGCTTGTCGCATGTATGTGTTTTACCTCTAGTCCCATCTCTTGATGCTCTTGCCTTTTAATATGACGAAGACGCAGAATAGCTACTGTACTGTGGATGTTGTCTGATTTCAATACATGAAGAAGGTTGTTGCCCAGACCACTGCTAGCAGCTTCGCGTTTGGTAACGTACGCTATACTGCCGCTCAGATTTGGTCAGAACCCGGCTGGCGTACGCAATCATTATGTCACCCTGCATCAGGCAGCCTCCGACTGCAGCTTCACTGGCGTCCACATCGAGGAAAAAGCGTAGTGCCTCCTCACTGAACACGGGCAGCGACAGAATTGGCGGTGAGCCCAGTGCTGCTTTCAGCCGGTCAAATGCCGTCCGTTCTTCAGGACCCCAACTGAAGGGACGGTGTTTTTCAGTGAGCTTTTTCAGTGGTTTGGCTAGTACTGCGTAGCCACGAATATGGCGGCGCAGATACATCCAAAGTGCCCCCAAAGGTATGACACACATCCCGCATGAGCAAAATGTATATTTTTTTGCAAATTTCATCAGGTCACAAAAGGTCGCTATCATTTTTTCTTCTTCTCAAAAGTCATGCAACACATGTTTTATGGGCTGTTTTATACGTATAAATCGATAGTGATAATTAATGCACTATCTGAGCTTATTTAAATAAAGTTAATGTCAAGCTGAGGTCAATATCAGGTCTAATGAGGTCAATTTTTTAAATTGATAAACCTTAACAAACAAGGCATGTTTTTAGACCAGTTTTATCACAGAAATGAATTGCTGACATTGATTTGTCTTTATCTTGTTAAAAAACGCAACTTCCAAAATATTACGTCATCAGTTACCATTCTTAGGCCTTCTTAGTATAAAATGATGTTCTTTATTTTAAATTTGGTTTCTATATTGTTGTAACACTTTGCTTTCACATACATTTTGAGCTTTTGATATTTTTCGCCCCCAAAAAACAAAAAAAAAATGTGCCCCCAAAATCCCAGAAAATTAAGTGTCAAAAAAAATAAATGTCAAAATTGTGATATTTTTTGTTTTACAACATTTATTTGTCTGTCTGATTTTGTTTCATTCCAGTTTATCTTTGATTTTCTCCCTTTTCACAGCAGTTAACCCGCGCGGCGTAGGGGTCTCCAGCCGAACGTGCGGCGTAGGGGGTGTAAATTTTACCCCTCCTCGTATCTTCCGAACCAATAACCGCAGCGAGACGCGCAAGGCGGCGATCGAAAGCTAAAAATAAAATGAATCGAATGCATACCCATTTTTTCAAGTTAGGTCAAATGTCAGGTCACGGTCAGGTCATATGGAAAACTCGAGATAATTGAGTTAATGGTTCATACTTTCAATTGGAATCCTTTGATTAAGACTATCAATGCACATAATGCTCTCAAAGGTGTAATACATCTCCTGCATTAAATAAAAATGAATTTGCATGCAAAGGTCAAGGTCAAGATCAGGTCACAAAAGGTCACCGTCACCAAGAGGTCAACGAAAGTCTTGTGACACAATGTTTTAGTTTTTTTACGTAATTAATCGATAGCAACAGCCATTTTTTACAACTTGAACCCATAAAGTCCATATCAAGGTCATCTAAGCTCAAAACTGGAAAACTGACTAATACGAAATTAAAAATGCATGTTTCTAAGGTCAAGTTTTGTCTCATTCAATACAAAATGACAATATTATTATCTATATCAGGTCAAAAATAATAAAAAAGTTATTTTGAAATGACGTCAATTGCTACTTATGCTTGGGAGCAATCAGTCACTGAAAAATGAAAGGATATTACTTAAATTTATGTTTGGGTATTTTCTTACCTTGGTTCCTCTATATATATTCCGTTTTTAATAACTTGAAAAAATACATTTTTGGAAAATTTCCGAAAAAAAATTATATTTTTGGGGTGTTAAACGCACCCCAACTTTGGGGAAACCCGAGATTGCCATTTTGTTAGAGGAATCCAATTTCCTTCCTCCTACAGTTTTGCGTTTGACATTTGCAATTTAAGCTATGTTTTTACGATTGCATCGTTATTCATCCAAATGCATGAACCATGACGTCATCAAAACCTCATTAGTCTCCCAAGTTCTGATTTTATTTTTCGATAACATTTTATAGGAAGACGTCAATTTGATGCTAAATAAGGTACTGAAACTTTGACGTCGTTATCTGTTATAGTGTTCAAGTTATTGCGGAAACCTGGGAGGGGTGTTATATTTACCCCCCCCCCTACGCCGCGCGGGTTAAAAGCTTGTGTGATTTTATTACTAAATTTGCTTCATCGGGTTAGTAGGTCCTTGTGCTTGAAAGTCTATTACTAAGTACAAAATTGTGATATTCTTTTAAAAACTTGGGCTATATGCTGCTTGAACAGCAATCTTTCACATTTATTATGGTTTTCGAAATGACACAAAAAATAAAAACAATATATTTATTGTCAAAAAATTATTAAAATTAAAATGACTATTTTGACATTCGAATTTTATGCTTCATGAAATTTCCTATCTTTCAATTTTTGAATCTTAGTTTATCATGAAATGTAATCATTTTTACAGCCGCTTAAAGCTTAAGTGATTCTATCGCTAAATTCGAGAAACGTGACGTTACAAAATGATGTAGATGTATCTATACCAGAAAATGTAAAACATTTTCAAATTTTTCAACCGATGTACAATTGATGTGGAAAAAGGTACTGATAGTGTCAGGTTGATATTTTGAACGGTTTGTAAGTTATCGCAAATATTTGACAGGGGGGACCATTTCACCCCCCCCCCCCGGCCAAGTGCGGGATTAATACCAGAGGCCTGTTCAGCATCTAAGAATATTATTGCTTAGGTGATGTCACACGCTTCGCGACGGTCATGTCACTTTTGAGACCAATAGATACGGTCCGTTAGGAAAATTGGGATTTGCAATGAGACGTGGTGGCTCTATGACAAATAATGGCAGCAGCCTTCATCTGGCTTTCTGATTATGAATGTTATTCACATGCAGCAGTCCTGTATCTTGTTGTGAGCCGGCCTGGCAACCAGGGACCGTGGGAAACCGTGGGCGTGGGGGCAACTTGCCTCCTCAAGCTTTGGACTGCTGTGCGGGGCGACGCCCTTTAACGTTTTGGAGCTGAGGTGGTCGCCCCCGTCTTTTACCTCAATGCTCGATTTATTAATTCTGATTAGAAGAACGACAAAATTGTCTCAAAATTTGCTTTAGTTTTTTGTAGAACAAAGGTGCAGTTTTTCAAATTGAAATTTCAGATTAAGAAATTCCACGATGCATCGTGAACCCAGCGCACGTGCAGGGGTTCGCGAGCCGAACACGACTGCAGTTGATTGTCCGCCCCGTGAGATCTCCTAAAAACTACGCAACGTAGCGACAAGCCAGAAAACGGCATTAGATAGCTCTAGGCAAGCTTATCCGAAAGTATTCAGTGTTTTCTTGGATCAGGTCATCAATTGAGGTCACGCAGTGGTCACCAAAGTTAGATTTTCCGGTTTTAGGACTCACTAGAACTTTTTCAGGAAACCATACCGATTTATCTCGGAAACGTATAGATAGCTAGGAGCAACAATTTAAAGGGCAATCGATAGCTATTGAAATTTGCAATCGCTTTAAGTGCTCAAAATTTGGATATCGATCAATACGTTCGGCTCCGAGCGTCATGAAAAAGGTCACAAATACTGTTTTTAGGCAAAAGTAGTTTTTCGTGAATTAACCATGTCCACCCTAAGAAAAGATAGAGAAAAACATTTTGAACGCACATCGGTGTTTGTTCTCACTGATGCGCTTGAAACAATATATACGGTGACCTGGTCAAGGTCAATCACAAATTTGACCTGCAGGTGCAAGGTCATTTGGTGACCCGGTAGGTCATGTTGCATATGGGGCAACGCGGCCAGACTAGACGAACACATTGGTGTCAACTAATCGTCTCTATCTTTTTTCTATCAAGAGTTTATTAGAGTATATTAGAGTATATTAGCAAATCATTGCTGATGACCTCAGATGACCTCAGATGACCTCAGATGACCTTGTAGAGACAACTGAGCAAGCAAAATTGCACTTGATCGTTTAAAAAGAGCTAAAATAAGCATGATTCTGAAAAGAATTATCCTTATCCAATGCATATTTTCTGAAAGGGAAAGCATTGTTTATTTTCCGCATTCACTTATAATGGGGAGGTCAAGGAAATTGACCTGACCTTTGTCACCAGATACGAAAAATCCGAGATAAACGAATTGTAGGTACTGGATATTTCCTATGAAATCCTGCAAGTTTCAAAAACTTTCGAAAAGAACTGTGGCTTTGGGCCTACGTAACGCAGCATTTTTTGAAAGGGTGAAGGTCACTTGACATGGACTTGTGACCTGACCTGAGATGACATTAAGTCAAAACTTTTGCCAATGTAGGGGGAGTGTGGGTAATTGATGCCCAAACAGGTGTACAAAATTTGGCGGCGCTGCGCGCCGCCGTTTTTCCGTTACCCCTGAAAAACCTGAGGGGGGGGGGGAATCAACCCCCCCTGCAGTGCGCGGGTTAAATTTGGAACTAGTTTTGCATCTTTCCATCTAAACAGTGGCACCGCACATTTTACCATCGTAGCATGGAAATTGGAAACACTGCTAAATACTGCGCACACCTGGCATAGGATATGTTTCTTTTCTTCGTCGAAACGTTGATAGAGCTATTTCTTAGTCACAATCACGGTAGATGAAATACTCATGGTCACAATGTTGTAATTATTTTTGGAAGTAAATACTACTATTCATGATATATTACTAGGTGCCACAGAGTGAATAGCATTCAGTCTTTTTGGCATGGAGGTAGGTCACGTTTTTTTAAAAGCAAAACGCGTCATTATATATGTTTGATGTCGACTCTGCTCCCCTGACGTTCAGTAGAGAAAGAGTCGGCCAGGGGTCGAAAAAGGGAAAGTGGTCACCAACGAAATTCCGGATCAAGGCGGTCACCGGCATCGACGCATCCAGAAAGGGTGGCGATGTATCGGGGATAGATTCCGATATATCGGGTGAACGGGTAGCAATATATGGCGATAAATCCTGATGTCGATATAATGGGTGGCGACCACAACGATATATCGATTTTTTAGCTACCATTTTTGCTACCTCAGGTCCGCCAATAAGTTTGCCCCCCAACTTCAAAGTACTTCCCACGCCCCTGCCTGCAATGCGTGCTTTTTAAATGTTTATAATAATATATTTATACATTGTAATCGGGATGTAAGTTGAGCGAAGAGGGATCCCTCAATTCTGTGATTTATTCAATAATGCTTTCATGGAAGGCCAATAAAGTAGCGATTATAAAGTTGTCATGAATCGCGTCAACGAAGCCGCAATCATCAACCGATGAGGCGAGTTGCGTCATCTTCATCTTCTTCTCAAAATCCACCAGGTTCTGCGATATGTGCCCACTTATTTTGTCGCCGGCGCCAATATCGTCTACATCTTATTCTGAGATCAGGCGCATCAATAAATATTTGTCTTCGACATTCTGAGGAGCATGACGGGAGATGACATCATAGTTGTGTACGTCATTCGCCAGTGAGCCTCCATCCAGGCTCAGTGCGCCTTACTCGCAAGCGGCAATCGAAGATTCTTAGAGATTCTTAGATGCCGAACGGGGCTCAGGTAAAATTGCCTGTAATGGGCGCTGTATGACAGTAATGCAGTCGGTGCAACCGTAAGCCCCAATTATCATCGTCATCATTATCATTGCCATCAAGTTGCCTGTAAGATAAAAGCAACCTTACAGCAACCAACGTTCTCATGAAAAAGATATGTCACTGCTAATATGCATGTGTAATGCATTTGACGCATCCACGTGTCCATCTGCAATGCATAGGATTTCTGATTATGTATTCCCTATTTAAAGGACTTCTGCATTACAAAACAAAAAAACAAACAAAAAACAGTAAGGCGTCTTAAACGGCGAAGAACGAGCGAGCCCGAAAATATCCGCGTCAATTAATCACCCGCCCAACGGAGGTTCGTTTTGTGCAAAGCATGCTTTTGAATTCTTTTCGCTACTGTTGTTTTGCCGTCGCAAATAGATCCGAACTAAATCGATACTTTCAAATAAATAGGTTATGCAGCGTTATTTTCAATTTGCAATTATAAGCTTCATGTTTGAAGGCAAAAATACATTTTGGATGGGTTTTATATGGATTTGATTGCGCTTTACAGCTGCATCATTTTTATCGTTTAGTACCCTTTGGTTTTGACGCTACGGCGGTGTAATGAATAAATATTATAAATTCGGCAATTAAAATATTACAGGCGGATTTTGACAGCGAAATACTGTATTTGAATCTCAATTTTTGCATGCATTTTAGAGACTACACTTTTTAGATACATTTTTTTTTGCATTTTAGAGACTTAGAGAATTGGTCTACACTTTGGTGTTTGTTTCATCGCTTAACGTCCCATAGGTGCTGAGAACTGATTAAAATTTTTAGACGTCATAAACCATGAATTTGCGCTTGTATAGCCAGTAACTTTGCACGTACCACGCACCGCTGATCGACGCATAATTCATGCGCTTGGCAGATCGTTTCTCTACACATCTGTGTTTGACCCGTGTCATTGCGACTTTTGGTTGCCGATATATAGGTCCGGTATTGCAACGATGCTTTGTAGGTAATTTCGCGAACGGAACTGGGGTGCACGTGCGCACGTGCAACGTGACCCAGAGTTAGACCTGTGCAACTTTGCCAATGGTGGGGTCACAAACCACACACCAAGTTTCAGCTTAATTGGTCCAGCCGTTTCTCAGCTATAGCAGGATCATATTTTCTGACACCCCTGACGCGGCACGTGTCACACGCCATGCTGACCCCTCACGTGAGAAAAACCATGTCAATAATCGTAATGTCATTGCATGGGTCTATCAGATGGCGAAAACTGCTTGTCAATCGGATGCGGGATTAAAAAGATATAAGCTTCTGACCAGCGTCGCGGTCTGGCTGGGCCGGGCCGGGCCCGGCCGGGCCGGGTCGGCCGCTTATATGTGATACAAATCTGGTATTCAATGATGACTCGCTCGCGCTTCGCGCTCGCTCGTAATCAGGAAATTTTACGTTGCATTACATCCTTCAGTCACTCCAGTTGCTAGGCGAATGGAGCTGAGCTGAGCTTGAGCATTCAAACTCAAATCCAACGACAGCAGCCACGCACCCATAAGCGTAGGAACGTTTTTAAATTTGAGTGTGTGGGGGGAGAGGGCAGGCGCAGTGGCGGATCCAGGTGTCTATTTTTTAGGGGCATAAATTTCGCTCCGCTTCGTCAGTGAAAAGTTGTTGACTGGGGGGGGGGGATTGCGTCGGTTCGTCAGCGTGAAGAGTCGTTAAGCGAGAGGGAGCGTTGGTTGTCAGAAAAATGAGTAGTTCAACGGAGGGGGGGGGGGAGTAAATCACTTTCCGGAATACATATCACAACCTTCCAGCACGGTTTGGTTGGAAAAACTATAGCGTTGTCACCACTGTTGTGCCTGAGCCAAAGGGATTCATTTTCCCATTTTCCAAATTTGTATAAGCAATTGCAAAACTTGTGTCATGTCGCGAAGTGGCGTAAAATTGTATATTATTTGACTGCAGATAGCTGACTTTTGATTGCTGCAAATACAGTGTGTTAAATTTTCCCGCAACAAGTAAGGGCTCGACCCCTCCGCCTTCTGAGAGTGTGTGTGTGTGGGTGGGGGGGGGGGGGGTCCGACCCCGCGTCGGCGACTGCTTTTGCTGGCCGGTTTGGGGAGGCCAAAACATAGTTTGGCCTTACGACTTGAGCGGTTGGGGGAGACCATGGCCTCGGTACCCCCGTCCTTGGATCTACCAATGCTGCGGGGTTGTAAGGTAATCATTATTTTTGCAATTTTAAATCATTCATATCGAAGATATATCATTACTTGGAGGAGAAGAAATCGTTCAAAGTGTGGGGGGAGGAGGGCAGTAAACATTGCTGGCCACCCAGCCTGAGAAGTGGGGGAGGGGCATGCCCAATGCCATTGCCCACTCCCCGACCCCCCGTTCCTACGCTTATACTCACGGACCTCTCATCCCACTGATAACCATGACTCACGGAGTTTGTGTTCTGTGTAGGCCGACACCTCCACGGCTTGTTTGCAGTCCTTGCAGCGCGTCAGCATCGGGCAGCTCTTCCAGAAGTGGTACTCCATACCCTCCTCTGTCTCGAACCGCTTGTCCGTCGCCCCGCAGAACACGCATGTTCTGTCGGCATATCGTGAACAGGGTGTGGACAGACAGAACATAGCACAGCACGACCTTTGGACAGGGTCCATATGTCGCAGTTCGGCTCGCATACAACCATACAAACGTTCACGTCCACCGTCACGTTCCCTGTTGGAATATATCGCTACTGCAGACGGTTTAAAGACACATCTACGATCCTTTTTAAGTCATCGTCAAATATCAATATCTACTGCTTTATTGAGTTGCCATCCCGTTTTAGTCTTACGTTATAAACCATCACTTCAATGAGCAATTATTATTATATTGTTTTTCAAGGAAAACAATATTGACAAATAATTTATATTTAAGTCTTACGTTATAAACCATCACTTCGGTGAGCAATTATTATCCTATTGTTTTTCAAGGAAAACAATATTGACAACTATTTATATTAGTTGTTAATATTGATCTTCTTAGAAGAAAAAACAGTATAACCATAGTTGCTCCCTTAAGCGAGGAATCCCAATATAATAAATCCCAAAGACTAACTGGAATATCAACTAATTTCATTTAAGGGGGCCAAATGGACGCAAGGTGTCGGTGCGCCCTAAATCCCTCACCATTATCATCACATCATCATCAATGTTGATTAGTCAACGGCCGCCGTTTCACAATACGTTCGTCGCCTCCTGACGGAACAAGCCCTATATAAACTGGATCGATTCGCGCGATACAGCTCTCTTCACCCACCTGTCATCCTCTGTCACTCACCTGTCATCACCTGTCACTGTCATCCTCTGTCACTCACCTGTCATCACCTGTCACTGTCATCCTCTGTCACTCACCTGTCATCACATGTCACTGTCATCCTCTGTCACTCACCTGTCATCACATGTCACTGTCATCACCTGTCACTCACCTGTCATCACCTGTCACTGTCATCACCTGTCATCACATGTCACTGTCACCACCTGTCGCTCACATGTCATCACCTGTCACTGTCATCACCTGTCACTCACATGTCATCACCTGTCACTGCCATCACCTGTCACTCACCTGTCATCACATGTCACTCACCTGTCATCACCTGTCACTGCCATCACATGTCACTCACCTGTCATCACCTGTCACTGTCATCACCTGTCACTCACCTGTCACTGTCATCACCTGTCACTCATCTGTCATCACCTGTCACTGTCATCACCTGTCACCTGTCACCTGTCATCACCTGTCACTCGCCTTTCATCACCTGTCACTGCCATGACCTGTCACTCACCTGTCACTGCCATGACCTGTCACTCACTTGTCATCACCTGTCACTGTCATCCTTTGTCACTCACATGTCATCACCTGTCACTGTCATCACCTGTCACTCACATGTCATCACCTGTCACTGTCATCACCTGTCACTCACCTGTCATCACCTGTCACTCACCTGTCATCACCTGTCACTGTCATCACCTGTCACTCGCCTTTCATCACCTGTCACTGCCATGACCTGTCACTCACCTGTCATCACCTGTCACTGTCATCCTTTGTCACTCACTCACATGTCATCACCTATCACTGTCATCACCTGTCACTCACATGTCATCACCTGTCACTGTCACCACCTGTCACTCACCTGTCGTCCTCCTCTCCGGAGAGTTCCGACGTCTCCGTTCCTGCGATAGGAGCCATGGACTTGGAGCGTAGGGACCGACTGAGCGTCGGGTTATCAGAAGCGGGCCTGCTCGGCTCCTTCTCGTAGTCGTCTTCCTCTTCCTGTTCCTCTTCCTCCTGGTCCTCGTCTTCCTCCTCCCTGACGGCGCGCAGCTCCGCCGGGGAGTCGAACCGCAGGGATGCCACTGCTGGCCCCCGCTGCTGGAACCAACCCGGCCGCAGCCGGTGCCGGTAACCAACCGGTAACCAACCATTAACCAGCCGGTAACCAACCGGTAACTAACCATTAACCAGCCGGTAACCAACCGGTAGCCAGCCGTTAACCAGCCGGTAGCAAAAAAGTAAACAGACGGTCGACCGGTAACCAGCTGGTAACCAACAGGTCATTCGGTAACCATCGGTTGACAAAGCGGTAACCAACCGGTAACCGACCCGTTCAGCTGCCGGCGGTGGTGCGCATCGCGCACCAGAGCTGTGGTGCTCAGAGGTCGTGATCTGTCTGCCTTTGTCAGTGGGACGCCGTCATCTCCTAAGCCAACGCTTCGGAGCGTAGAAATGTGGAAATGGTCCTCACATTGACCAATTTGATGGTAATGGCAGTTTAGTGCTTGTATTTTTATTTTTCAAGTATGATACAACCATTTTAAAACTTATTTTCCGCTTTAGAGATGTGTTGCCGCCTCTGTCTAACTAACCGTGGAAGTTGTTTTGCCCGTTAACATTTAGATGTTGGTACAATGTAATGAGACACGGACTGGCTCGGTGACCAATACTTTTTGACATTGACTTGGCTTCAGAATATATTTCATAGCTAAAAGTAATATTTTGTTAGTATCTTACTCGGAAATACTTTTGTCAGATGTTTATGTTTCAACCCTCGCCCGGTTAGGAGGATGGATGCTATCCCCCAATTTTTTTTTCTCTCCAAATAACCCACGTAGTTTGTAAGTGATTGCAATGCAAATTTCAGTACCATACTTTTTAACTATTTGACACATACTCTAAAAAATTTGAACTTTAAACTTACATGACCCGTGACCTATGCCCTGTTTCTCAAGGTCATGTCAGGCGAAACTGACGTCCCGTAGTATCGATCCTTGTTACATGATCCTTTCCGAGTGTTTGACGTTCAGGAGCATATGCAAAGGTGTTTCCAGGTGACAGGTGTGTGTTCTGATGATATTGTGACCTCTACTGACCTTTTCTGAGTTCAACCAAGGTCACTGACCTCCGATGACCTCCGATGATTTTTTGGCTTCTGGCCGCTTTTAGGACAGGTTTGACGCTGATTTCAAATCTTGGAGCCATTTGACATAATCATATGCTTCACTGGGGTCATGTGCTGCCAAAGGTAAATGGCCTCGGATTCGACCGAGGTCAACCGAGGTCACTGGCCTCGGATGACCTGACCTGATCTTTTTTTAATTTGGCCATTTTAAGGTCTTTTTGTGATGCTGAATTCAAATTTGGCTTCCATTTAGCATTCTAAGATGTTCTTTTACGATTTTAGCTCGATAAGTTCTCATTTTTTTACATATTTACGATTTGTGACATTTTGGTCCTTGACATGAACTCAGAGGTCCCCTACTAACCCAGGACCTTAAAATCATATGTCATTGGCTTCCTCTTGTCACAAGCAACACGCTAGTTTTTTTAATCAGAAGCTCTAGCTCAATTAGTGATAGTGGCTATGTGCATGGACGGGCAAGAAATATTAAGTTGAGCAACGTGGCTGGGTTCCCGCCGACTCCAGTGTTATTGAACGGGGCACCAGCCTTCCTTGGGTTTAAAGAGTTTAAATATCTCGGACACATCATTACTCATGATCTCGTGATATGAGAATGCTTATGCGTGTTAAGCGGTCATTTATTTTCAGACCAATCTGGCTGATACCAAATATCATTCATGGATTTCGAAGGGTTCGATTCACTTGTTTAGTCGTAGCTGCTCTCAGCTGTATGGGGTCGAACTGTGGGACTCTACGAAAGTAAGTTGGCTGTAAAAAGTGGTTTGTGTAGCGTACATGCTTGCATAAAACGTTGTTAAACATTCCTCTGGTACTGCAGAAATCACACAGATGTGCAACATATGGTCGCTGACATGCGAAGCTTCCTGGCCAAAAACTCGTTCTTGCTAGCTCCGTTCAATTTCTAGGAGCAAATACATTACTCCAAGCCATGTGGGCCAGGTAGATCTTCCGGATAGGCATAATTGCAGCTAACACTGTTGTAAAATCCCGCCATAGATTTTAAGATGATTGACTGCAATTTAGATGCCTGCTCTCCAGCTGCATGTTGTCCGGGCCCTCAAGAGGTATATAGCTGATATCTCAGCAGCAACTGGAAGGCGCGTGTTAACCAAGAATGTGTTTGTCGACCAGCCATGGTGTCAACTAGTGGCATACTGTAATTGCCCATGACCGTGTGATTGTATGTGTGTGTGACTATGTGCCTGCTATGTGGCATGAAATAAATGACATTATTATTATTAGGGGCGAAACGCCAAGGGGGTCGTACCCCATTACCCGGACACGCAGTGAATTCACCCTACCCGGGCGAGGGTTAAATGCAAAATTCATGCACGAAAAAACACTGCACCAAGCCCTTCGTCAGGGGAAATTTTAGCATGTCAACTGAGGGGATTTGTCCCAAGAAGTGTGTTGAAATCCTCCTAGTGGACGCAAAAATCCCCCGCAGTCGACGGTCGGCAAAGCGCGTCGAACTGTCCCGGCGACCGACGCACCCCTGTACCCCCTGGTCAACAGCATTTCGCTGACGAAATGGAGCAAATTTGCCCCCGAACTTAAAGCCTAGATCCGCCAGTGGAAATCCCTCTAAGAAAAAAATCCTCAGAGAAGGATTTGTCCCTCGTGCTTGGTGCCGCACATGAGATATTCGATTTCCTAACATTTCTGGCCCGCACTGCTTATGAATGGCAAATCAGTGCGTAAGACTGCTAAAATTGTTGTTTTACCTTTGAATTCTCGTTTAAACATGACTGATCTCTATCACAAATAGGTGATCATGACGCTCTTCGTTTGAAAAAGCATGACACTGCAATATTTCTGAGAGAAAATAAATCAGGAGCTGTGATATTATTTAACCCGCGCGCCGCTGGGGTCTCTAGCCGAACGCAACCCGCTGGGGGTTGTGATAAATCCCCCCCGTTACACGTATCCTTCAGACAAATGGCCACATCGAGACGCACAAGGCGGCGATAGCAAATTCTCAAAGAGACAAATATAATGCATACCTCCCAAAAATTATGAACATAAGGTCACATGTCAGGTCACGATCAGGTGAAGGGTCAAAATTGAGGCATTTTAGTTTTTGCACCATACTTTCTATCCAAAGCCTCAGATTGGGACTATTATCGCACAAAGTGCTCTCAAAGGTCATTTCCCGTTTAAGTGAAAGTCAAGTTGTAAGCAAATGTCAAGGTCATGGTCAGGTCACAAATGGTCACTATTGGCAAGAGGCAAGAGGACGAAAGTCCTACGACACATGTTTTATGGGTTATTTTACACGGACAACTCGAAAGTGTCAACAGTTTTACCATCCTGACCTCATATCATGGTCATCAGGTTCTGAATCATGTATCAATAGTCAGGTCACAAAAGCTCAAACTTTATAAATTGATGAATATACATTACAAAGCATATTTTTAATCCAGTTTTGTCTCAGAAAAACAGCAGTGAAATTTGGTTTTCTCTATCATGAGTTACTTATAATTAAGAAGCCATAAGTCAGCAAAACAAAAATATTGCTTTGAAATTCGGTTTCGATATTTGCCATAGGTACTTGGTTCTACAACATGAACATATTCCGTTTTTAGATCCATCTTTGCGTATTTTTTTTGCTTTTAAAGGGTCAAAGTTTTTTTCTTCTTCTTCAAGTTAGAAATGTTTAAGAACATGTCATTTTCTTCATTTTGACATTTTTTATTTTATTTAATAAAACAATATTTACTACATTTTTGAAACATTTATTGCTTTCCTCCAAAATAGCATGACATGACGTCATTAAAACGACATTATCTACTAAAGTACTACCTCGATTTCAGCGACAACTTATAAGAAGACGTAGCACTGATGCAAGCATAAAGTACTGCAAGTTTGAAGTTGCTATCTGTCATAGTTTGTAAGTAACTTAAAAAACTGAGAATGCCAATGGGTAAAATTTACCCACTGGAGGGACGCGGGTTAAAACGTTAAGGTCAAACTGGCAAACAAGACGTTTCTATTGCATAATTTACCGATTACCCATAATGCATTAATTATTTACATAAGTTCAACTTGTGCTGAAAAAAAAAACTGTGAAGATGTGCGCTTTACTCACTGTGTATGTGCAATTTGTGTGATAAATTGCAAACAATAATTGTTTGATTTTGTGTCATAAGGTCAATATCTTCGAACGAAAATGTTGGACGAAATGGCAGCGCCCCCAGTAACTCAGTCGTTAGTACTGACACGCTAAGAAATAATGGACTGTCAGCATGCATCGCCCAAATGATTGTTTTGCGATTATCGGAACATAGACGCTGTCATCAAATTATTGCAGTTGCTCGAAGTGTCACCATCGTTGCATTGTACGTAAACTTACCAATGCCATACCTCATGTGCGAAAATAGGTAGCTGGTGCGGGGGCCTAAAAAAGCATACTTTTTGAAAACCCAGCAAAAAATACCAAGCAACATCACTCAAAATATAACCAATCCACGTCGATGACACATCATGACGGTGTGCAGACAGTAAGCCAAGAACAGGCTCATCATTGCAGCCGGGGAACACTCTGAGAGCACTGTGTGTTTTATTAATGAATTTGTGATGATGATGATGATGATGAATGAAATGAATGAAAAGGAAAAAAATATTAATTTAAAAATGAAATATGAATATGAATGAGCACACAGAGCATTTTACCATCATTGACCATCATTAGCTATCTCAGTGCACCACTCACCTTGGCCCCCAGCGCACGCTCCCTTCACCAGATTGCGGCTGCACGTGGCGCGGCGTGCTGGCCACGTGCTAGGCTGCTCGAGCCGCGCGTGTCTGCAATGCAGAGCCTTCGCCCGCGCGCTGCTGCAACTCAGTGGCTGCGCCCGAGCGCGTTGCGGTGTGCAACTCAGGCTTGCGCCTGCGATGTTTCCTCCCACATCAGGACTGCGCCGAGCTCGCTGTGCCCAACTCAGGCTGCGCCGCGCGTGCTGCCAACTCAGGCTGCGCCGCGCGTGCTGCCAACTCAGGCTGCGCCGCGCTTATTTCACAGAGCCGCGCCAATAATGCCCCTAAGTTAGGTGCATTGCAGTTCCTGGTGTCAACTTTTTCTGACCGATTTTGGATAACATGCAATATGAAGTTCATGCTGCATGCAACATCCTTGGGAATAATCACTTAATTCTATAAATGCATCAGAGCGATATTTACCAACTCTGCTTCCATGATTTTACCCGAAAGGCTCGAGCGACATTGACTGTTGATTTTACGGGATACTAGTTTGATAAAGTTGTAAAAACCTCATCCACAGCTGTTTGAAGTTTGCTCGGGCCACATTGGTCTTTTAAGACCACATTGGTCTCATTATTGTCTTACTGTTTTCAACCAAATATATTTTCCCTCAAGCTGAAATTGTGATCCTCGGTGAGTCTGGGAAATTGGCGGCCACGGGAAGCGACGATACAAATCGTTCATGCTGTGGATGTATTCTTTGCTGTGTTGTTGATAAAAAACACATGTTGACGAGTCAAAAATTTATTTGGAGGCTTTGGTTTGCAGATGAACAAAGACGATGTATACGACAATGCTTAAAAGTGCTAGTGATTGCAGATGAATCGCGTTTGCATTCGGACGCATCTTCCAATAATTGAATTGCTTTCGTGGCCAAGTCTGGATAGCAAAATAGCAGCAAAATCAACTTTATCCAAACTAGATATGGACAATATTTCCCCCTATCATATTGCTTCTGACATGTATGGGATTTTTGTCTATCTTGCGATAACCTGGCAGCTCCAACCGTACATAATTTATCCAACGTATTTTACTTCATCTTCACTATTAATCGTGAGTCGACTTATGTTTTGCAGTGGTTTTCAGAAAAAAGGTCCAATAATCCACTTAACGTTTTTCCTGCACCCAGCGAGTCACAACGGCGGGGCTCAAAGCTAAACGTCTAAACCATATTCACACAGTACGAGGTTTAAAAGTGAATTCAAGTCCTTTTTCAATAACGCTTAACATATTATCATGCTCTTCCCAGCTGCTGTAACTGACAGATGACATGTTTTCCCTACAATTTATGCAATTTGCAACAGACGTGATCACGAAAACAGGCCAATTTGTATTGTGAGACGCTGGTCTCATATGCTGAAACCAGCATCTAACAGCTGAGCGAAATGACTTTCTATCCAGAAGACATCAGCAGTCTGTAGAAAATGGTGCAAATAAGACTAATAGCGCTAAGTATGTGTGCAAAACCACATCTAAGTTTTGAGCATACACCTAAGTCAACAACACTCAAACATATAGGTCTCGTCTAATTTTGACATAACTGCGAACAAAAATGTGTGAGTTGCGCAACATTAAATGGACTTGGATTTGCGGAAAGCGTCCCATTATTTTTAGCACGCAATATTTTGTAACGTTAGTTCTTCTTCTAAAGGATTAGCTCGTGCAATATGTTTTATCCGTCAACTCTTACTATTTTAATTAAATTAACTCGTATAAACAGACTACAGGGTTAGTGTTCACTGTACAGTTCCTAAGCTCTGCAAGGAACAAGTTCAAATTTCCGAAGTCCATCTATTGTACCTATATTGTTTAAGCTAGATTCCTTTTTACAGAACAGCTAAGCCAATATGCCAACGGCTATCATATGATCGAATATGCTGACGGCTGGCACAGCGTTCAAAGGTCATCTTGGTGCCTATTTTCTCTGCGGATTTAATCATCGTCTTTGACAATGTTTGATTGACGTTGTTTTTCTTCAAAAAGTCAATGAAAGCTGTGGAACAGATTGCTTAATCTGACATTTTTGTGTTGCAGTTTAGTCAATCATTGACGAAATGTAAATTGCTGAACTAGGATGATAGCTTATTTTATGTGCAGCTTCTGGATTTGTTTTCGTTCAACTGAATAACAATTCGCTTGCATTGCATGCCCTCTAATTAACAAATTCACTTGCTATTTGTATTTTTCAAGAGCAATTTCTTAGGCTCCCGCTATGATATATCAATGGCGTTATTTATATTTATAAACTATATACAATTATTCCTTTATTCAAAGTTGTACGATTGGATAAAAATAAAACGAGAGGACTTTGTGTGCTTCATGAAGGTCACTGAGAACGTCGTACTTCCCTACTTCCTACATGTAATCAATTAATAGGGTCAGAATTGAAGGAAGTGTGCCAAGAAGCGTGAAAACGTCCCTGATTGGTCAATGAAACAAATCGTCGACACTGCATAGGTCTCCTCCCAAACGCATCGATGAGCTTCCGATTTAATTGTGACTTTTTTCATTACTTGTTCTTTTTCAGTCGATTTTCGAATAATTATACAAAGCATTGAAACAAAATGTTATATACAGCCAGACATCAAACTACTCAAAACTTCTTATGTTGAAAGTAAAAGAAGCAATTTTAAACAATTGTGGGTCGCTACCACTAACTAGACCACCGTAAAAATGCATTGTTAAACTATTAATTTGGTTACCTTTTTTATTCAACGGCTGTTAATTGTAGAGAATCGGCGGGCATATAATCACAACAAGCAGAACGCAAAACATATTTTCCACTCCATTGCGTGAAAAAGCAATACGGAAAAATCCCGCAGCTTGATGAGGACCAAAGGTACCTACTTGCAAGTACACCAGAACTGTAAAAGTGTGCGAACGCTTATCAATTTAAACTTGAAATATCTTTCCGTAAAAAAATTGTATGCAACATGTGATTAATTTACAATATATTTGTTCTCATCTGTCGATTCCAAGAAGTAACTTCATTTTGTGGGAAGGGTGAATATACTTCCATTTAAATAAGTTGATTGACATTTTATACTAATAAAGGATCCGGACTGTTTGGCGCAGAAGATTAACATACATCGCAAAAACTCGGCATGCAGGCTACAAGCGCAAATAAAGGCACTGACGAACATCTACTACATAGTACATACTATATTATTAAAACACCAATACAGGCTACCGTAAAACGAACGACAAACAGGCAGGCAACCCGCGGGTGCTTGGTGACCGCGACTAGGGTGGAATATAGGCTGAAACCCCTCGCTTGGGATAGAGAATGCTTGGGAAGTATCATAACAACAGGTGATCGAACAATATTTAAAAACTGCTACAAAGCTAATACTTCGGAATCCTTCGCAGCCCACAGGAAGCAGTCTCAGACTGTTAAACACTATATATTTCTGAACGATGCTGGGAAATGACTGCCATCGAGGTGTTAACAATATTTGTCACGAGACCGAAGGTCGAGTGATAAATATTTGTTGACAGCGAGACTAGCAGTCATGACACGACAAAGTTCAGAAAGGTATTTTATTGCATCAACGCGTTAAAAGCTGCCCACCCAACACTGGAGCCCGCATGGCGGTGAGTGTTTTGGTTTAGTCTGAATATTAAGATAAAGCCACATGACAAACAACACTTTTAAAGAATAAAGCACGGACAAATGCATATACAGATAAAGCACAGAACAAATGAATATTACAGAATAAAGCACAGGAATAATTAATAGGGTAAAAGTAAAGCACTGCCAGAGAGTGGTACACGCGGTAATTCATCTTCGAAATTCCCATATAAATTCAAAAACAGAAATGATAAATTATTCAGAACCTCCGTGTTTTAAATGGAAAGAAATAATATTTTCGATGAGAAATCGATGGAACGAGATAGAAAGAACACCCACGAGTTAACGAAAAGCCAGTGGAATCGGGAGAGCAAAAATGTTATTCGTTCCGACTTCTAATCTCCACAATAGGGCATATAAGACATCAACAATCACTGGGGCACAAGCCCCCGAGTTGCCAAGATGGCGGCGTGCATACCGAGCAATGGCGTCGGCTAGTCGTTGGCGAGCCTGGCGTCGCCGAGCATACGGGCGCGATGGCGTTGTCTCTCCTGCCAACCGTGAGCCGGCCGCCGTCATCTGCTCACGGGAACGCGGCGCGTGTTTGCTCGCCTTACCGACCGCGTCAGCTCCGATGACGGTCAATCAAAAATGTAAAACACTGCCGACGGTGACGTCATCAGAGTGGGGGAAACTAGGCGTGAACGAAAATAACAAATCATTTCCTCCTGAGGCGTTAAGCACAATGAAACACGAGCAAAAGTCAACAAACAGGATGGTCCTGACTTTACAAACTCCAACACTGAAAACCCCATAACCGAAAAGTTTTTTTCCCCCGCCCCCCCCCCCCAATGAAAAAAAAAAAAAAAAAAAAAAATTTTAGAATCCGCTTCCTGATTAGCATCGCATGGCCCAAATGACAGCAATAAAGAGCTACATAAAAAGGCCTTACAAACAAGGAATCGAACTGCAAGCTTTGAAACACACATTAGATCAGAGTAGGAAATAAAAATAAGCAGCAGACTGGATTTACAGATTGAAAAAGTAAATAAACACAGCCAATAATTTCACCTCAGTAAAGAAACAGATCAGTTCCACCACAATTAATGTTTTTTATCAACCGTTTGGCCAATATTTTAGCAAGCTGTTAGGCGTAGGAGTCACTCCTCATATGGATAAGGCCAGACCGTCCTGAACCATATAAGGGGGTGTTTTCCCACCCTCCGCCGTCGGCTGAGGTCACGTGGCTGTGTCTGTCCCTGCTGAGCACGCCTGTGCTGTCTGGGCTGCTTGAGACTGCTGTGTCTGTCCTGGGCTGGAGGCACGGGTACCGTGAGTCCACCGCTTGTGTCTGTGGTCCTGGGCTGAGCGTAGCATAGCGGCTGAGAGTTGCTGGGCAGGATCACTTCCTGGAGTTGGTCCACGTTGGTCTTTGGCCGGGTGTCGAAGGTTCGCCAGACTTTGCACAAACCAGCAATGGTAATAATGTGTTCATACTGGGTCCAAGTTTTAATTCCTTTAAAATTTCGGGAGAAACGCCTCCATAGATACGAAAACCGACGGCAACCTTTCGGCATGCTGCTGGATGGCTGTGCCTTTGGGTGGTTTTTTTAATGCCGGCGAGCTGCGTTTTCTCGAAAGATTAAGAAGTGAGAATTGACAGTACTTGACAGATATCTAAACCCATCTGGCGTGCAAGTCCACCTTTTGCGACACGCAAGACACCCGTAACCCCAACCCACTACCTCAAAGTGATGTAACATGTATATTCTCGCTGCCAACCCTGCTGGGCACGCGCAGATCGCACAACCCACGCCACGTCGCGAGGTGGTCGCTAGTGTGTCGGTGGGCAGTCCTGCCCTTTTAGTGACCAAAATGTCACTGATTTATCTGGTTATTTTTACTTAAGCTAAAGTGTCAATAAACGGGTGAATCTTTGACTTTTACCGTCTAGGCAGAAAACTAGGGATGGAAATACAATGCTATGCATTTTTGAAAACTTCTTTAGCTTTAATAGGTATGTTTACTCAAGAGAATTTGCATAATTGAGAAGGGCTTCCTCCGTGTGCATAATAAAATATTGTTCTGCTGTGCTCCTCCTTGTATGTCCTGGCACGGTTTGAAGCAATGTCATGTTACGACATGGAAACCAAACACTAGAGCCTAAGATATGATAATTATAGCACTTGTTCTTGAACGGATGCTCTGTCCGGGTGGAGAGAACTTTGGACTGGGACCATTGCCGGAAGGGTTGTTAGAAAATGATTGGCACGAAGACCGAAGGTGAGTGGCAAAATCTTTTTGGACAACGAGACTGGGGCAGTCCATGACCACAGAATTCAGAAAGCGTATTTCTGCATAACGAGTAAGTCAAGAAATGTTTGATCCCCTAAATGAAAGAGCCTTTCTAGAGTGGGCAGCATAACAATTGCAGAATAACATTTTTTCTGCACTCTTATTCTGCACTGTTGAATAGGACATTTAACATGTAGACCCCAAAGAGAGGTATGAGAAATCTACAGTTTGTATTCCGAATTATGCATACAAATATTTGACGTTTTACACGCGCACTGCTGATTTCTGCTCCTCTGGGTTTTCATGAATAATGTAAATAATGGAGAATAATGGTCGTGCCATGGATAAGTGAATACTGGATTGGAACGTATCAGCTGATTGCGTATTTTATGCGCTTTGGCCTTTGGTAAGTTAACGCGTTAAACGGTAAGCAGCAAACGCGTAAACAAAGGACACGCGTGATGCGGGACGATGAGTGGTGGTATGTGGTGCGGGGCTTTTGACAGCAATAATTCTAAAAATAAGTGCCCTGAAGTTACTTTTCTGTGGCTCTCAGTTATTTTTATTTTTGATTCTCACCTGCGGAAGTGAATTCGAAGTCAAAGCACGTACTTATTAGTTATTCTGTAACCGATGATCAGTTTTTGTTTATTTATGGATGATGAGAGTTTTCGTCAGTTCTGTAAGATATTTTCACGCAGCCTATACCATGTGTTATTTTACGACAGAATTATCAGTGTATACTTTTGCATAATCAGTGCAGTGAAACAAAATTATCCCTGAAACCCACGCATACAAGCAAGCAAGCAAAAGACGGACTTTGGGACTACAGCCGTTCGCCGCTTTGCGGTCTCACTCACTCCGTCTGAAATAAGCCTGAAGAAGGACTTTGGCTTATCGGTAAGACTACGTTCGTAGCAGGGCGGGTCGAAACTCACATTCCTCACTCACTCTGTCTGAAAATAAAGGCCTGTTAAATTCAATTTTTAGATTTAAGCTTAAGGAGAGTTATGATTTGTGAAACAATGGCTTATAATACATGGAGAATGGCGTGGCTCCTTAATGTCTCGCCCATAGCCGCGTTTGCTTAGCCGACGGGCGAGTTTCAGTGTTGATACTTACGCGACCGTTAGGTGGCAGTTGAGCGGCCGGACGCAGTTTACTAGTGCTAAATGCGTAGACGTTCCAATCCAGTATTCCGTTATCCATGGTCGTGCCACAGCCAAAGTGATTGACTGCACGATTTGAAACTCACAGGTTGTCATGAGATGAAAGCGCCTACAATTCGTATATCCCGATTTTTTATATCGTTGAGTGGAGCTTTCCAGAGAATAGCAGAGTGATAGGGAAAAATATCATGTTGAGTTTTTTCATGGCTGAGGTAAAAACTGACAATTTTAAACAACAGGAAACATTACAAGCTGACACAATTTGGTGGAGCAGAACACAAAGATGGTGGGGCAAAAATCAAACTTGGTGGGACAGTGGCCAGTGGTCCCAACATCTGAATAGGAAATTCCACCCTGCATGTCGGTGATCTAAGTTCAGGTCGATTTCGTGACCTCTCCTTCATATAAGCTAATGCGGTAAAATGACAACACGTACAAATCTTGTAGGAAATGACTAAACTTGATCAGTTTTCACCAGATCTAATCTTTATGCCAAAGGCTAAAGCCTATGTCACATTTATGTTCGCTGATCTCTATGAGGTTAACTCAGGTGACTTCCCAAGACAAATTTGTTTTATCCTAAATAACTACTAAATCCGGATAGAGCAATGGGGTTTCCACTATTGCATGTAGCGTATCGAGAAGAATCAACCAATGCAAGAGTTAACATTGATCTGACAGTTCAGGTCAATTTTTGGATATGACCTATCAAGGTCACCTAAAATAGAATGTGATATGTCTTGACTAAACAATTTCTCCATTATGCTTCTGTCAAAAATATTTACTAAAAACTGTTTGGCGATTATAAGAATGTTTCAATTTCATTGGCTTCCGCTAACCCTACTATTGACCTTAGATCAATCTAGGTGAAACCTTAGTGACAGCATTGTTGTGTATAATGTTATAACGCGTCGCAGGCTCTTTTAGTTATCGAGATATAGACGGTGTTATCAAGAACACTAATATGTGCCTATATATAGAGCAATTCCAGGACAAATCACCAAGGTAAGAGTGAAAATGTATACCATACCCCCTACGATTTTGCTCTTAAGTGGTGTATAGGGTTATTTTGGGTACTGATTTTTTTTCTCTCAAATGGATGTCAGTCTTTGATTGACAATTTTTTACTAGGAGGTTAACTCATTATGTCATCATATTCGTCGCTTCTTCCTCTCACTAATGATATATAGTTTTGCCTTGCTATGTATTTTCATCTTGGAGATATAATACCAAATGTAGTGGCAAAGTGACCTTAGCAGTCGACGCGCCCTAAAGCCCCAATAAACAAGCAAATGTAGTGGGATGTTTAACCTTGACACCTGAATTTTCGTCATCCTGTATCTTTTGACCCGTAACCTGACGACCATACAAAAAAAAAATCAGCGCCCAAAAAACACAATACACCACTTTAAGCGAAATCGGAGGGTGTGTGGCTTCCATGCCTTGGTGATCTGTCGTGGAATTGCTATATAGCCAAAATTTGACATTTGGTGACCTCAAGTGACCTCAATATTAAGCCTGACCTTAAAAAGGTGCGCGACTTACGTTCGATAGAGCTTGTCTCGAGCTATCCAACGCCGTTTTTCGCTTGTCGCTACGTTTTTTATATCTTAGAGGGGGGAATCAACCCCCGGCAGTTCGTGGTTGTCGCGAACCCCCGGCAGTGCGCGTGTGATAAGTTTGTTTATACGTTGAAAGTATGTATTTATATTATCTGAAGTTTGAGAAACTTCAGATAAATCCTTGTATCGTATTCCTTGACAGAAGTAAGATGTAAAAGTCGTATTTTTCAAATAAATGATTAAGGGCATCATGACACATTTTACTACAGTGTATTGTAAATGTTTAGGAACTTGCTTGAAATGGATGGTCGAAATTAGTCAGATGAAATATGTGGCTTAGACTTCTTGAGTCTTGACATGTTTTGTCATTTAGGTACCATGATTTTGTGATATCAAAAATAATATTATTATTGAAACACTAGGTAACTACAAACAGCAAATAAATAAATACAATAAATATGTCTAGGTGATGCTAAATAATTGATTTTCACAGCAAGGTTTATATTTTATAACATCTAAGCAGAGTCTAAGACTGCCTCCTTGTCCGGTTACAGATTAGCAGCACTGTTCACCGCACACAAGGTCATGCCTATCATATCTCAGTTAAGTAAGGCGAACAGTCTGAAGTGGCCAGAGAGCCATGAACAGAAGAGAAGACGCATCAATCCAAAGCGCAGATCCCGAAAGGTGTATCTCCAGTGCCATCACAGGACGTCTTAGATCTGTCGACTGCGATTGCTCCTGTTCACCTTCCTCACCTTTCCGTCCAGGCGATCCAACTCTGCCAGCAATGAGCGGTAGCTCGAGTTATTATTTCTGCCGTTAGATGGCAGCATGCTGCGCACCAGCTTCTTGTCCTCCGGGTAGATGAGCACCAGCAGCCGGGAGCCGGCGGCGCGGACCTGATCGCAGGGCTGATCGAGCGCCGAGATGGCAAACTCAGCGACGTGGCTGGAGAACTGGGGGCTGAGCAAACAAAAACGAGGCTCGTTACACATGGCAATATGGTGTAAGTGCAAGAGACCGGGAATAGTCCACACTCAACAGTTACTAAACACCGGGCAGATGGGACGAGATCGAATAGAACAATGTGGTCACGATTAAAATGTAGGCTTCGCTGGTGACTGTAAAATGTAGGTATTTGCTGTTGGCAATGATTCAATTAACCCTATTCCTGGAGGGATGAAAAGTATACGAATCTGTCGGGGGGGGGGGGGGCTTATATCAAGCCCCCTTCAGATCTCGCTGCCATAAGAGCTAGAACATGAAACTTGGTGTGTGACTATGTGTCGACCATGACTTTAATTTTGTCACAAACTGTTTGGTGACCTTGGGTCATTATCTTCAAGGGTCAATGAGTCTCAAAAATTTATTTTTGTCAAAACATGATATTTTCAGAAACCTTGCCATTACCTCGGAAAGCTATGGGCAGCTTAGGAGAAATCGCGAAAAAAATACTGTAGGCGTTTTTAATTGTTTTTCACTCGTTTAGCATCAGAAAAGTTAATCCCTTTCCCAGGGTTCCAAATGGTTTTTTTTTTTTTGGACTGTAGAGGTCAACAAATGTTAAAAAGCCTGTTTTTCAGCAAATGTTTGTTCGTTAATAACTTTTTTATCTAAAGTATATACAGCACTTATTTTGGTACCATCATGTTTCTCTCGTCATTGCGGTTTGAATCATATCAACGTTGTCAAATCGAAAATTTGACCCCGGGTCAAGGTCAAGGTCATGTTGACGTAAGTCGGTCAAAATGCATATAAAAAACGCGTATTGACAAGGCAAACATTGTGAGACCATTTGTGAGTCTCTATGATGTACTTGTCACGAGTTATTGATAAAAAGGTGTTGGTGGACCTTGAATGACCTTTCAAAAAAGGTCACTGACTAAAAAATTCATCCTTTTCCATCAAGAAGGGATTAAGATGGGCATGTACTGAATATCATTGGGATATGGTGGGGCAATGTATTAAAGCCCTCGTTTTGCATTTTTCACCAATATAGCTTATATTGGAAGGTTACAATTTGACCTGACATCAGCGGTCAAGCAAATATTTAGATATCACCCTGAAACTTTCAACACATTTTAGGCATGTTTTCCTCTCACATAGCAATCCGGATTTTTGACACGTCGGCTGAAAATAAAAAAACTTGCATCATTTTGTTTAAAAAAAAAAATGTTTTCGGCAAAACATTTGGATTTTCAAATTCAAAATCGTGCACATATTATCGAGATCAGCCATCTGAAAAAACAATAAATTCTCTACGATGAGTCTGGTTTGCTAACACTTTATTCTTAAAGCACACACTCTCCATGAGTGGCTTAACCATGCAAGATTTTGTTTGTCAAAAGGCGAACACGCCCCCCCTAAAAACTGTCGGCTGCGACCCCTTCCATAATAATCAATTTGAAAAAGTACACCATTTGATGCGCAAGAAATGTTAGGAAAAGCCAGAAGTTTTGGAAGATTTATGTAGTTGAGTATGAATGACCCGTACGCGAACAACCTCAAGGGGGGGGGGCGATTCGGGCCCCCCGACAGTAATAGGGTTAATGCCCTCGCAAAATTTATATCGGACATTAATTGTGCCTTGTCCTAGGTAGGTATGCATTTTATCAATTATTATGGGCTACAACGGCGATCATGAACATCATTCCCGCTTAAAAAAATATCACACACGATTAGCCACAAAGACATGAGCCAGAACCCCACCCCTCCCCTCCCACGTCACCACCCACCCTGACTCGCTGACGCCATGCTTCACCACCATCTTCTCCAGTGTGTCTATCCTGGCCAGGGCGAGCCGGGCGTACTCGGACCCTCGCAGCGGCGTGGCCAGCGCGTCGCAGACAATGGACAGCTGCCGGCTGACAGCCGTGTCGGCCAGCTCTAGCAGGCTCTCTGAGGCCATCGACTGCACGCGCGTGGCGTTCTCGCCCAGCTTCTGTATCAGCTCCGGCGCTGCTGCCTCCAGAGTGTTGCTCAGCTCGCGCTTAGACGTTCTGCCGGCGGAATATGGTTCGGTTTTGGCTAAATATGTATGCTCTTACGGCGCCATTACAAGGGTCCGGTAAATGGCGGTAAGTATTGTACAGCTGTGCAGATGTATATACCTATTTTCAGCTGTCGATTGTCATTGCTCTACGTTTGGTGCAGGGGGATAGTGTATGTTGCCAGAAGCGAAAATTGTACTATTGCACCCATATAACATGACGTCATATTCTAAATGTTCTCGGCCCATAGCTCAGCTCATCCCACCAGCCGTGAGCCAGTTAGTCACATGCCAAAAGTGTATATCCGTGTACAGCTACATGGTAGGGGCAAAAATGCAACCTGAAGGCAATCTTTAACATAACTAATTGTTCGATATAATTGGTTGTGATTTAATTGGTCTTGCCGTATGTGGTCGAATTCGCTCTCAATGGGTGGCTCTCACCTGTGTTTGTTGGCAAATGATCCGGTGAGGTAGGACAGAACCTCGACCGCCTGCTGACACACGGTGTACATCTTGTCTTTGAGGCCCCGCAGAAGAAGAAATGTAGCGGCACGGGTCTTTTTGTCGGCCTTAATGTCGTCATTGGTCCGCAGACTGCTCATCAGGTTACGGAAACCTTCCTCCTTCTGGATAAAACTCTTGGAATAGAAGCTCTCCACCTGCAAGTTGTAAACATTGTATCGTCATCTTGGCATATCTATCACTTCTGAAAGGAGAAAATGTTTCACCTTGTGAAAATCTCTGAAGTAGAGCCCTTCATGGGACAAATTTTCAGCCCCATCCCGTTCCAGCCCAATCAGCCAGACCCCAATTCATTTCAATTCGCATTCATACTTAATTGGGCTCCCATTCCCCCCAATTTAAGCATATTTAACTGTTTTTGATGCTAAATAATGATAAACCCTGTTCCATATTCATTCCAATCCATTAATTTTCCAAAAGTTTGCCCTATTTCCACCCATTCCCGTTCCATTCCAATTTCCATAAGGGATTCCCGTTCCATGAAGGGTTCTACTCTGAAGCTATGAGTTATTCAGGAAATTCACGGTCAGGCAAATTAAAAGCCCGCTCTTCCTCATGCAAAAAATATGTTTGCGTCTGTCAGCACTATTAAGTCAGTCACCATCAGGTGAGGTCATATATGCTTTAATATCTTTTTTAAAAAGCTATTTGTCGAGCCATCAAGCCAAGCCATGAGCCATCATATGTGCCAGTTTCATACCACTTACATAATTTTAAACAATTATTTGCAACTTTCATATTTTATCCTGACATACTATTCTTCAGTCGTGATCGGTCCAGTTCAGCTGTATTGAATCACACGGCTTACCATGGGCTCTCCGAACACCTCGATGGGCAGGGCGGCTGCCTTCCTGTCCTGGTCAGTCAGTATAGAGGACATCTGACGCGGACTGGAGCCGCCCACGTCTCCCACCATCAGACCCGCCATCAGCTTACGTCTGACGGTGGAAGGGGACGTGACGTGAGCTCCGTGATGTAAGGGGATGTGGACGGAAAACGCAATGATGAATTGCTGAAAATCGCTGAATGACGGTGATACTGTATCAACACAGCTGGTGTTGGTAAAGTACAGTGACCTGCAGTTGCTATGGTACACAATAAGGTCCGGCTTATTTTCTCCTCTAGCGTAGGTTTGACGGTGAATTATGAAACGACCATATATGCATTCAAACCGTGTTACTGAGAGATTCAAATTGATAAATTTACGCATTGGCTCACCTTATCCGCGGGCTGCTTTTAAGCAAAAAAACGTTGTTTTCACCGCAAAGCCCTAACAACGGACCTTTGCTTAAAAACAGCCAATGGATAAGGTGAGCCAATGCTTCAAAATATAAATTTAAAGCTCTCGGTAATGCAGTTTGAATGCATACAAGGTTGTTTCTTAATTCACCGTCAAACCTACAATAGAGAAGAAAGAACCCGGACCTTAGTGTGTATCATAGCAACTGCAGGAGTGTGTACCTCAGAGTCCGATACATGTATGACATGCTTTATTCATTGACTTTCTAAATACCGATGAAGAAAGGAAAGAACATGGGGACAAATGGAGCCTAACGAGCAAGCGCTTTGTGCTGGAATCGGACAATTCAGAAGCACATTTATTTGTTACTACTAGCACAAAAGCACAAACGGCGTTTCACGAACCCAGAGGGTTACATACTGCAATGCCACTTCGAAATCCAAGTCAATTGCACTAGAAGGCAGCTGTATCGGGGCCGTATCTCGATCAGAATATGGGACCGATAGGACCGATAGGAGACAGCGTCGATGCAAGACCCACACCCGTACCTGGATATCGGCTCCTGGTTCATCCTCGGAGATCGGATGCGAGGCGGCAGCGGCGTGGGGGCCAGAGGTGCTGGCTGGTACCGCGGCGGTGGCGGCGGTGACCGTCCTCGCGGGGCGGGTATCCGAGCAGGGGCAGGGGCCCTAGCCGGGGCCGGGGCCGGGACCGGGGCTGGAGCTGGCGGTTTCTTCGGGGAGGGTGGGTTGTGAATTGGAGGCGGGGGCGTCATCGGTTTCTTGACTGAGTGTGACGAGTCCTCGCGTGGCTCAGGGGTGTGCGGGATGGGTGGCAGGGGGTCAGATTTCGGTCGCGGCGGCGGGGACGGCTCTGGTGGTGGTGTTGGAGGACGCTTTTTCTTCCCCGGTGGCGGTGGCAGTTCAAGATTCAGGGTCTTGTTGTTCTTGGGGTCCGTCTGAAATGGAGACGCGCTGTCTGAGAGAAAGAAAGTTACTCGTTGCACCATTGCTGCATTAGCCAGGGGGGGGACGAATAACAGCCCCCTGATATATTTTCAAAATAGCTAAAAAACGGACAGAGCTTTCAATTCGAAACTTCAGTTACCTTCTTGTATATCAATTTGACGTTTACTGTACAAAATTAAGACATTTATATTTTTTAGGTATATACAATTTAGTAACGTCACTACACATGAGTTTGACGCAAAAATCAGCTAAGTTTTAACGGGCCGTCAAAGACAATTATTGATAAAGCAGAATGCAATCGAAAACTGTCAAAAGATTGTAAATGAGACAAGCTACAAGATGGCTACCTCAGATTTGTAAGCAATTTGGCTTTTAGTCCCCAAAATGTCAAAAGAGTATAATACCTTCAAAACAACATTTTTGAATCTTTTGAATAAACTGGAATATATGTATGAGAAACACATGCAAAATACCCCAACAAAATTGCAAAGCAATATCTTAAATTTTGACTGACTGACTGACTGACTCATAAGAATGAGTATCTCATGACATCATTTTTTGAAAGTACGAATTACATATTTTTATCAGATATATAGATAAATGAAAGCCATCAATGTATTTTGGAGACAAAACTGGTTTAGAAACATGCCCTGGTTATTTAGTTTTATCCATCTCAAAATTTTACCTCATATGACCTGACCATGACCTTATTTGGGGTCAGGTGTTTAAATAGCTGATATATCAAATCATACGTGTAAAATAAGCCATAAAACATGTGACACATGACCTCTTGCCAATAGTGACCTTATTTGACCTGGTCTTGGCCTTGACCTTTGCTTACAATTGTATTTTTGCTTATACTGAAGATGCATCATACCTTTGAAAGTACTTTGTGCGATAGAAGTATCAATCTATGGCTTTGGATGGAACACGAAGCCACGAAAACACAGACCCTCAAAGCCAAGTATATCAATTTTGCCTCTTGACCTAACTGTGACCTGACATGTGTCATTATTTTGAAATTTCGCATATGCGATAGATTTGAGAGCTTTCGATTGTCTCCTTGAGAGTCTCGCTGCGGTTGTTGGTTCGGAGGATAACGAAGGGCGAAAAATGCTTCCCCAGCTAATGGCGTTCGGCTGAGACTCCAGCCAATGCCGGGTTAAGATGACGAGCTAATTTTGTGAAACAGTTTGTTTTGTTGCTGATATTCTGGTGTATGCCAATCAATATTTTTAGTTTCTGCGGTCATTTTCCATTGTAATTATCATTGTCCTGTTATTTTCCTTGTGCACTATCTTTATCCCAATGATATACATATATATATAACAATGCTATTGATAAGCTAGGGTTTCGTTGCGTCACTTTGACAAAAAGTGTTCTTAAATTCTAGAATAAATATCTCGTTCCAAATGTAGTAGAACAATGATTTTCGAAACACAAACTTAGGGCTTGTCGGAACCTGGTAGGACGAGGTTGGCAAGCTAAACAATATTTTTCTTACATTTGTGCTTAACTTATGATTTTCAAGGAAAATTTATTGGAAAATTGGGAAAATGTGCTCCAAAACAAGCCCATCGCGACTGCAGAAAACCATGTAAATAAATCAGAAACGAAAATGAAATAGAGGCAATTGAAATATCAGTATCGGGAGGAGGCTATCGAACTGGGTAGACACTGCGTACCTTGCCTACATGTGAGAGCTGCCCCTACTTACCCCGTCAGATTCGAGCAGCTGGTCGACCCGTAAAGTCTCTATGACGGCCTCTTTGTATTCCTCGGCGTGATTCTTCTTCAGCTTTGCCTTGTCGTAGCTCTCCTCCTCGATGGCCATGCGTTTTCCAATGTTAGTGTATTTTTTCCGAGACTATCCGCTTATCAAAGCAGGCCTTTTACTTAGCACTCGTCTAGTCTCTTTCGATTAATTTTCGTTATCTCTCTTACCTCTCACTCTGATGTGCCACATAACTGTCGCTTCTTTCTTATTGTAATTTTATGAATCTGTGCAGCGCGATCGTTTGAGTTTTTGACCTCTTATTTTGGCACCAATTTGGAGTGTAGGATATAAGTTGCAACGTTTTCCAGTATATTCGATTGGACCAGATGCTACAGATTCGACACTTTTCTATGGCCATTTAGCATACGCCCTTGTATCGTCCACCATTTTGTGGTACATAGTTAATTTAGCACGTCTCGATCCTAGCTAGAATATAATTACTAATAGTATTTGGAAGAATGAAAAAGTAAACTAAATAATAATTCCAGTGAAAATGAGCCGTGTTGCTATGCAAAATCTCTGTAGTCGTTCATTGTGGATTCACTGGTGATGCCACCCATGGTCTCCCACATGGGTGCAAGACCCGCTCACGAAATCTTTTCCCAATTGTCTGGCTGTGTAACCCGCATTTATTTTCGTTCAATGACCCTAACTGGATTCTCATTCTATTTACAGATTATAGTACAAATTTTTTTATTTTACTGTCTCTAGTCCTGAATATTCTCTCTCTACTATGACAAACAGAAAAGTAATAATTTTTAACACCTAGATAATTATACTTTACATATTGTTAATTAATTATACATTGATATTAGTACAACTTCAAAAAAAACTCATCATAATTCTATCGTACACAATTATATGAAACATATCAAAAACAAAAGCACCTTAAAAATACTTAGCACTGGCGAAAATTTTAAAAAATCTCACCCAAATCATGTCCGAATCCAAAGTTCTCACTCACAGTTATGACACATTTGACCGAAAAAAATGTTTCGATGAAAGTCTCAATATAAATCCTCACCAGCACAAAATTGGCACAGTGCGTATTAATTTTTTATATTACTTCATAGACCAAGAAACAACAAATATATACTAGGAATGCTTTCCTCCTATACATTAGGTTTAATATATCAATAATCTTGACTGTCTGAATGTACTGAGATGGCCAACCGGCATGGTGCCTCAATTCATCTAAACTTTAATCAGCTCTTTGACAATCGGTTCTTAGAAGTGTTCTGTCTAGACATGTTATACAGTGTCTTGCTGCGTTCTTACAATAGTGTAGGTATTTCGCCTCGGGCCTGGCCTTGCGGTTTTACGGCACCATGAAAACGACTCCTAATGCTGATATCTTAAATATAATTTAACCTATCGTGACATGTCCAATCCACTTTTCAGAAACGCACATGATTTCCAAGCTCCGGCTGACCCAACTCCAACGAATCCAAAATCTGTCATCCAATAGCAGATAATGGTCTTCCAATACAGTTTTCTTGGTTTAGTACCGATCTCATAGGATCTACAAGGGGGTCGCCACTCCGAAATATTTGTGAGAGAGGAGTGTGACCCGACTACTTACTATATGATACAACTTCAATCTTTCCATCGCAACACCCATAGGCGTAATGTTAAAATCCACAAATGTTTGGGGGACGCGTGCTCCCCTTGCTTCCGATGCATATGATTGCTAGTATGTGTATGGTTTTACTTCTTTACATGACACAATGACGTAAACAATTAACTACGTATTACAGTAAGGATGTTAGCGAGTTGGCATGCAATTATTTATCCTAATTATTAATTAATCATACTAATAGGCGCCTTACGCAAACATAAATAATTATCACTGCGTAAGTAAGTCATTTTGATTTTGATCCCAAAGGAGCTATCCGAAAGCGACAAAACCGTCTGAGAGAACCTCGCCTATATTTTACACGTATCTGCTTAACCGCACCAAAACAGACTATTACACGAAATACCCCATGCATTATTCAAAAGCATTTGGAAAACACTCCAGATCATAAATCTTCCACGCAAAGTGCCCCGTCGCTGACACCATGCTTGTCCCGGGACTTCGCTATTCTCTCGCGACCTCACGCCTTTAGCCGTGCACTCGCCGTTCGACCGTGCTCAGCCATGTCTCGCACCACTGCAGCCGCACTGCTTACAAGTTGCCATGCCGTAGGTGGCTAGTGACGTCACGAGCCTGCTCAGCTATGGATCGCAGTTGTAACGGCGTATCTGTTGTGGCAACGATACTGGCCAACCGAGCTGGCGGCGGACGTCCTGCACCGCGCCCTGGCTGAGCCGCGGGCCCGTTACATCGATCAAGGTCCAGCTCAAGGTCCGGACCTTCAGTTCGACGGGCGCGAACCATGCCAGGGCGACGGTGGGAGGCTACTATCGGTACAGTGGGTTAAGAGTCATGCCGTAGCGTTATGGAGTGATGCAAAGCAATTTAAAAGGGACATTTTTTTTAAAGTGGAACGTGTACGGCGTTTTGTTAACGGCACGGCTAAAATGTTGCGCCGATATCTGATTCATTTTAGAGACGTTCGCATTCAAAACACCTATTACTAACACGCCCCTTTTTAGAATGAACTTCTTTGGTGAATTGCAAAGTGTATGGGTTTATCTTGAAGCCGCTTGCCGGGCACACAATAAACGCTGGTTTCGTCTCATTTGTCTCCATTAACTAACCTTCTGTGATCAACCGATCGAAGACTGTCGGTACTACTACACGTTCTCTGGGTCTTAAGGGCACCCACGGCGGGTCTTACATTCTAGAGACCACAATGTTACTCTGTGCTGGTCACTCCGTCACGGCGTTAACATCACATTTAAGTATCTCACGCTTGGACTGACCTTATATTCAGTTTTCTACAATACTAGGGCACCGGCGCCGTAACAAATAAACACCCCCCACAGTTGTCCAGAGGATGGCCGTCGGGCTCGTAATCCGACTTTTTTACCATTTGCCATTTAATGTCTGCGGAGGAATATGCTATGCGTATTTGTGTCAGATATACCTGGTGAGGCTTGCTTTGACATCACAGGGCTCTGTACTATCACACAATTCAACAAAAGGAAACTATGTTGGATAGCATTTAACTTATCTTTATTATAATGAAATTAAATTTCCACCCTCACGCATGCGATGCAGGAGATAATATTTGGTCTTGGACCCTCACAAGCCTCACAGTAATCCTTGAGTACGCGTCCTTCTGTAATACCTATGTGCGTGACGCCCTGCCTGCGCATCTCGATACACTGAGAGCCATCCATCCGTGAACGATGGTACTTAAGCTCCCGGGAGGAAAGCCTCATGTCGGGCGTGTGCAATACTCGCCGTGCTCCAGCATCCTTCACAATGGCTCTCAAACCACAACACATATACTTACATAGTGCTTTATGTCATTGCAATAACATCTGATCATCTAGCACAGCAGTGGGCATCTTCATACCAAGTTTTAACTACGTTTGTTTGAGCTCTGCTACGTTTGTTTTACCACGCACTTATAAACTTCAGTGTAAGTACACTGAAGCACAGCAAATCCCCGCTCGACTCAAAGTGGTTTCGCGTCTCAGTAGTTAGAACCACGAGCCTTAATCACAGAGGCTGAAGGCGGGTTATTACAACGGTACAGTGCACCGGCATAACTGCCAGCCAACATGTCGTGGACACAATTAATCATCCAGGGAAGTCCGGACATCCCTTGTCCGGCGGATGAAACTTATAAGTAATTAAAGGGATCAAGCTGTCCACAAAACTGCGTCAAGGAAGCCGGTTAAATGTAATGAGAACTCTCGTAGAGAGGGGACCGATAAAGTATGCATCTAATATTTGAATAACAGAAAACAGCAGAGTGGTTGTATGTAATCAAGTCAATTATTTGATTTACACATTAGCATGTATATAACTAAATGCACATTCATAACTGAACAGCTCAAGGAAAATACATACTTCAGTTTTTCCAAACTGCCTACATTTAAATAAACTGCTACCATATATATATATTATATATTATATATAGGTATATATATCTTATATATATAATATAATATATATATAGTATATATATATATATAATAATATATATAGGGGAAGAGTGCCGGCACCAGCGAACATGGTGCCTACAGTGGAAAGATGCCCGCTCCAGCCTATATTAGTGCAAGTGTTTAATTTTTCATCGATGTCGGTGGTGGTAGCCGACTCAAAAAGCGATGATGTTTAAAGTTGTCAACAGCAACGGCTTGATTTCATTTGATTCTGTCAGGATGCAAACAGTTATTTTTTTGCGTTTCCGTTTATATCGATTAGCGGTTTTTTGCTTCTCCAGACACACGTAATATTTGTTATATTTAGTGAATGAAGCTTTAGTGACCTTTGCGATGTCATGAAAGGTGATGTGATGTCAATAGTTTTGCGGAAACAGCCCATTTAATTGTCCCTCAAATTTTGATTTTTTACCAAATTATGCTGAATGCCCACAGTGAACAGGGGTGGGCGCCCCCCAGTGAACACCTGGTTTTCACTGGTGGGATTCTTCTTTCCGGAAAACCCACTTTTCAACACTGTGAATGCAGAAGTATATTAGGGTTAGAGCTGATAAACTCCAACAAAAGGGCCTCCACGTTCAGGACCAAGGAAATGCCGCCACCGTTCTACTGAAAGGACCTCTCTTCGTTAACAGCTTCAATGCCTGATTGCTTTGTGCTATGCCGAAACAGCTCCCAAGAACAATATTTTTCCCAGATAATGTTCATTTTATATTACTAGGTCAACGTTATTGTTATTGTTACTGGAGGCATATGAAAGTGTTTGGACGTGTTGTGAAGACATTTTGGGTAGATAACGTCTCTTGAACTTGAAATATATTTGTTTGAATTGTTTTTGTTTTATTATTTTCGAGTGCCACAGAGATTGTCAAGTGTCGAGTGTCAACTGGATTGTCAACACAGTAACAAGTGAGGGCATCAGGCAAAAAACAAAACGCCCACCTATTCATGGTGAAAGTCCATCTGTTCACTGGTTGAGACCTGCCCTGTTCAACTGGTGGAACGCTCCCCTGTTCACTGAAGTGGATACCGCATGCCCACCAAGTTAAACAGTTTAGGTCCAAAAAATGAAATTTGTTTAGAACTTCAAATTTGTATGAGTTAAATTAATTTGCTAAATGCTATTCCTTAAGCATTTTTAGTAAGTAATTTCCAGACGAAGTTTCAGATCTCCGGACAAAACGACAAAGCCACTAGACCTGATTTCAAAGGGGTGTTCGCTGGTGGCACTCTCCCCTATAATATATTTATAAAGCTAGTATATATTATATATATATATGATATATATATATATATATATAAGTATATATAGGGTATAATAATATAATATATTATACATCAATATATAGTACTATATATATGATATATATATATTATATTAGGTATATGCATTATGCAAGGTGGATTTTAACTGTTTTTTGGAATTCTTGGATTCTTCTAGGATTTATATGGGTTTGCCGCGTGTAACGGGCTAGACTTTAATTGCAAGCGAAATGATAATTTAGTCGAAATTCGTGTGAGGGTCAAAAAACAAAAAAAAGAAGCTAGTCTTGAATATTTTTTTAACAAATGTTTTGCAGAGACATTATAAGAATCCAGAAATTTCCAAAATCACTTACTCTCAATTATTGCCAAAAAAGAATTATTAAATACAAATATAACACAAGATTGAAAGCTTTCGGCTTGCGCCTTCATTAGCCATTAATGGCTGATGAAGGCGCCAGCCGAAAGCTTCCAATCTTGTGTTTTATTTTTTATAAAATCTTTCTTTTTGGCATAATGAGAGTAAGGTTCGAAACTTTGATTGATGATTATGAAAAACAAAGCTAGTTTAAGTAACAATACCAAAATGTTGTATACAACTATTGGAACATATTCATTTTCAATTGAAGTTATAGTAAGGGTTCCAGGACACTTCAGGCGACACACATTTAATGATAAGATTCACAAGTAAGCCAAGCGATCTACCATCTTCAATTAACTGCATATGTGCGACACCATGCAAACCTCGGCCGTTCCTTAATAATGCATCCACCCTTGACGGACGATTGTCGGAAAATATAACAGCCTTGGCGAAAGCTGTCTGTGTTTCCAGCATTTGACAGGTAGGGAAATCCACGCCATTTAAGTAACGTAGTGGAAAGAAACGCAAGGAACCAGGTCTTCTGTAGTAAGAGTCACCGTTAGAGAAGGAATTACTGCCTACTGGCAGAGTGGGTCATTGTTGGGACAGGCCATTACTGGAGAATTTCACTCGAGAAGTTAATTTCACTCACTAGTGGACAGATCAATGGGGAGAATTTCACCGTTGGAACGCGTAACTAGCAAAGGCTGCTTGTGGTGTAGCAGGTTAATTATTGGCTTGTAAGTTATGTAAGCAAATGTTTTGACTTCCCAGCCAACAATTAGCTTTGGCACTGATCGGGCACAATGAGATTAAACTATTGTGACCAATCAGTGCCCAAGTTAATTGTTGGCTGGCAATTGTAAGTTAATCAGGTTAATATGTAGAGTAGTTATATATGTATATTTCGAAGTCATAATTTTTGCGGGATGATTCTGTTTGTATATGAAAACGTGAAACCTTATTTAGATTCCTTATAAAGGTCTGAATTAGCGTTGAATTGCATATGTTATCAGTTAGTGAAATCAAACGTGAGGAGATACGCCACAAATGGAAACTCGTCATGAGAAGGCAAGACATTCAGGGCACTAACAGAATAAGTACATTTCAACAATGCAAAATCAAAGCGTATCATCCTTTTGTAACATGACTGGTGGCAGGAAGCTTTGTTTTTATATTGTGTCAAAAAGTTTTTTGTGGCATTTTGCATACCTAACCAGTTACTAGTTAAAATGAAATCAATAAACTAATTACTTTTATATAATCTAAATTGGCAATCGCTATAACAAAAAAACGTAGCTTTCCGTTTTGGCAGAAGGTATGTACCAATATTGACAGCGAAACAGTGAAGCACCTGATGCCAGACATGTAACGACTCTATATTTTTATTCGAATCAAGTCTGACTCAACTCTTGACTCAAGTGGTGCTTCAAAAGAAAATGAATCGACTCGACTCATGACTCAAGTGCTGTTTATACAAATTGAGTCGACTCAACTCTTGACTCAAGTACATTTTCCACAAATTGATTCGACTCGACTCAAAAATACATTTGAGTCCACTCAATTTAACTTATCACAATTTATAAGTTTCATCATTACTTGTTGGGGGGCTCAGTTGTCATGGTACAGGGCTCATGGTACAGGGCTCCCCATGTACCATGGGGGGCTCAGTTGTCAGAAAAAAATCGCATTTTAATTTTATCTAGTATTACTGGTTTGCTCGGGTAAAGGGGTGTCGCCCCAGTACCCCCTTTGGCTATGTCCCTGTTGCATTTGACTCACATTTGTTTGAGTCGACTCAAGTCTGACTCACAACCGAATAACTGACTTTAAAGAATACAAACAAATGCTTTTACTCTTTACTCAAGTGTTGTTTCAAATAAATTGAATCGACTCGACTCTTGGCTCAAATGCTGCTTTTAAAAATTTAGTCGACTCAACTCATGACTCATCCAAAAATGTCTGACTCATAAGTCGACTCATGACTCAACTCTGAGTCAGTTACAAGTCTGCATGATGGTACTAAAAAGTTTAGGTATTTATGGAAGGACTAGCCCATACTAACCTATGAAAGTGTAACAAAGATCCTGTATCGCTCGTCTATCTCCTATAGTCTGTATTTTGAAAACTCACTCAAACTCCCTGATTCGATTAGAAACTAATTATTATTAGCGCATTAAACACGATGTTCCGGAAAGCTCCCGGCTTTCTAATAAGTTTCACTAGAAGGCTCTGTCAACATGATGCCTTAAATCAAACTATGACGCATAGCTCGATACTTACCCACAAAGTATCGAAATAACACCCTTTACCTCATATTTCGATAACATTTGGTTTTGGTATAATTGACTGCGATGTCTGTGCGTGTGTGGTTGTGTTTTTGTGTACATGTGCATGCTAGTTTCCCACTGTGACACTTATGACTTCCCTACAGTTTTACTTAACCGACCTATGACATGTGATAGCCGCACGTATTTGTGGAGTGTCTGTTGATGTCAATACATACAGACATACATACATCGGCTCATAGATGGCTCTGTCAATATGACGCCTGCATTATACTGTGCCGCATAACTCAATACTTTCCGCATCTGCTCATAGATGGCTCTGTAAACATGACGCTTGAAACATGCTGTGCCGCATAACTCAATACTTTCCACATCTGCTCATAGATGGCACTGTAAACATGACACCTGAAACATGTTGTGCCGCATAACTCGATACTTTCCGCATCTGCTCATAGATGGCTCTGTAAACATGACTCAATACTTTCCGCATCAGCTCATAGACTCATAGACTCTGTAAACATGACGCTTGAAACATGCTTTGCCGCATAACTCGATACTTTCCGCATCAGCTCATAGATAGCTGGGGCATTCCATGACAGATCGACCCAAAAATATCGAAATAACACCCTATATCTCAGATTTCAATAAAATTGTATGTTAGAGGTTATCTGATCCGTAAATTTAAGCGGTGACATTTTCAGCCTCGTCCGTTGAACGGTTTTTGAGTTATAGCCTCAGGCATTATTCGATTTTGCTCAAACTTTTAATTTTCAGCGGTCGATATCTCCAATATAAATTATAGGAGTCATTAAAACCTATATATCATAGGAATCAAAATAAATCATAGATATATGTGATATAACTTTTTTGAAAATTCCATAATTTTGCAATTTTCAAACGCGATTTTAAGTAAAATAACGTTTTTGATAATGTGGCCGCTCAAAATTATTATGTTTTTCTTTGCCAGCATTGACGTTGATTTTTATGCCTTCGAAATACAAAATATTGGAAATATACTTTTTCTCTAAATATTTTATTTGGATTTTTGAATTTGGAAAAATAATAGTCACTAGCACGTATGTGATAATAACTTTGCACGTATGTGTGTTAGAGAGCTTAACTGAACAGCAATATATCTGCCTCGTCGAGCTGCATTTGGTAATTCATAACATGACCTCTGCAGTCTGCAGGTCACTCCTTAAATTCAAGGTCACGTAACTTGAGGTCACCCGGTGCAGCCAATGTCAGATCAACCCAAACATGACACTCTGTTTCTCATAATGCGATGCAAATATGTTTTGGGGGTTATCCGGGCCGTAGATTCACGCTGTTAAATTTTCTGCCCCGTCTGTTGAATGGTTTTCGAGTTATAGCCTTAGGCATCTTTTCGATGTTGCGCAAACTTTGATTTTTGCTGTGTGCGAAATATCCCATCTAAATAATATGAGTCAAATAAAACTATATATCATACCAATCATCAAAAATTATATATTAATGTGATATAATGTTTTGTCGAAATTTTGAAATATTTAACATGTGTTTTTAAGTATAATCAAGTTTTTGTAACCTTGAGGTCAAGGAGCAGCCTGCCAGGGGTCATAATATGCATCATTTAATGCACCTCGACGATGCAAATATAATGCTGTTCAGGTACGCTCTCTGGCATATATACATGCAAAGTTATTATCAAATACGTGCTGGTGACCATTATTTTTCAAAGTTCAAAAATATAAATAAAATATTTAGAGAAAAAGTCTATCTCCAATATTTTTACTATCGAAGGCTTATATATTGAAGTCAATTCAGGCAAGAAAAAACATCATAATTTGTATTGGTTACGTTAACAAAAACGTGATTTTACTTAAAATCGCGTTTTAAAATGTCAAAATTTTGGATAAAAAAAAATGTTATGTGAAATAAATATATTATTTATGATAATTCTTATGATATATGGGTTTAAATGACTCCTTTAGTTTATATGGGAGATATCGACCGCTGAAAATTGAAGGTT
>VOPJ01012394.1:0-25798 GCA_014673585.1 Semibalanus balanoides | reverse complement strand
TAAATACTACAGATTCAGGTGAAATACCACAGATTGAGGTAAAATACCACAGGTTCAGTTAAAATATCACAACAGTTAAAATACCAGATAAGAAGGTAATTTTACCACAAATGTCCTTAAAAATAGGTAGACAAATAATGATCTCCCTTTTATAATTTAGATTGTGCAAACAGCTGTCAAATCAATATGTTGATTGTATTTTTTTAGTATATATTTTGTGAAATATATGTTTTTTAGTTTATTACTGAAAAAGAAAGCTAAAAAATAATATTAATAGTCAATCAAAATGAAAACATCTGAAAAATAGTTAATTTGTTAGGAAGCATAACAATTGACCTCAATTTCATGAATTTAGAAAAAAACTTTTATTTGCTCCCAGAATGACACTAAAACACAGTCAGTGGATACTACTACAAATAGGATGAAGGATATGTTAAATACAACACAAATATATATTTCGCCTTGCGGCTTCTTCAGTGCTAAAACAGAATGGCAACATATAAATCACATTACCTGGTGCTAAACAATTATGTCTCACTTGGTGTCAGAGGCGTGGACGTTTTGTTTTAGTCCTGAAGAAGCCACATGGTGAAATATAGGTTTGTGTTGTATTTTATATTTCTCATCATATTAATCATCATAAAATGAGCAAAGGGTATATTTTCCTTATTTTTAGCAGCATTTTGGACTAATTTGCTGTCGTTTTTTTAGTCCCCAAGAGTGCCTATGTTGGCAGTAATGAACTGTCGGCGCGGGAAGCACAGGTGGACTTCAGCAACTTGTGGATATGTATTATGTATCTCAGTGTCAGAAAAGTGGCCCGTTTCTCTGTTATTCTGAACTTGGAAGTTTTGCTCCGTGAAAACTTGACTGTAAAGGAACGTTTTGTTTAAGTCTGTTGGGTATTGTAAATGGCTGACCGAGCATAAAGCATTGGCAGAGAAGATAGACAACAAATAACATACATTATATTATTTACCAGGACTGCCACTCTATAGGAGCCGAGGTTTGTCCTCCCATTCTATAGTTGATGGCAGCCATGTACCAAATAACAATGTTATATTATTGTGTATCATCTTCCCCAGCATTTTTGTTCTGCTGCATGCAATTTATTTCGCCGCTGGCGATTTTTTTTGTTCTGCAAACTTAGATCGTGGAACCACTTTTCTGACCCTGATGTATCTTCAGCTGTTTGAGGAAACACAAAGCCCAAACCTATTAAGCTAGTTGTCTCTTTGGAGGTGTGACCTTGACCTGTGACCTGTCCTGGCAGGCGACTGATCTACAATGGCCGGAACAACATGCAGACCCGCGGCCTGATCGTGCTGCTGCTCTCCAAGGCGGCCGGCCACATGAACCCCGAGGAGCTGGAGATGGCTGATGAGCAGGACAAGCCGGCTGGCGTCTCGCACAAGTGAGTGGAGTGACTCCACAGTCTGCCCTGCCGACCTCGCTGGTGGTCAGCTGCGTGTGACTGTGTTTTACCGAGTGCCAGCGCTGTCTGGTCTACACTTGGCTGTCGGACTCGTTGGCTTGTTGTTTTCTATTGTCTGTTATTGGCTGTTATTGGCTGTTTGTCGTCTGTCTGTGTCTGTCTGTCTCTGTCTATCTGTCTCTGTCTATCTGTCTCTGTCTATCTGTCTCTGTCTATCTGTCTCTTGGGTCTATCTGTCTCTGTCTATCTGTCTCTGTCTATCGTTCTCTGTCTATCTGTCTCTGTCTATCTGTCTCTGTCTACTGTCTCTGTCTAGTCTGTCTCTGTCTATCTGTCTTCTGTCTATCTGGTCTCTGTCTTCGTGTCTCTGTCTATCTGTCTCTTGTCCTTCTGTCTCTGTCTATCTGTCTCTGTCTATCTGTCTCTGTCTATCTGTCTCTGATTATCTGTTCTCTGTCTATCGTCTCTGTCTATCTGTCCTCGAAGCTCTTGTTTTTCCTTGTCTCCCTTCACGGGTAATTGCTATCCCTCTGTGGCTCTGAACCTGCTTGCCGAAATTCCTGTGACATTGAGTGCACTCATTCACTGAGAGCGAACGAAAGCAAAAACCTAGCAATCTGGGAATGCATATTGTCACGATTGGAGAAATTATGACAGACACAATACAATTTTGTGGGGTTTGTGATACACGACAGATACTGTTAGGACGAAAATGCTGCATGTGCACAGTTCAATGATGTTGGAACTTGCAATAGGTTCAGCTGATCAGCGATGACCAGGGGCGTTAAGCTTCTCCAGAGAAGTGTGTGTGTGTGTGTGTGTGTGTGGGGGGGGGGGCTGAGCTAGGAAAAATTACTTCAAGTATAATTCAAATCAACACAAATACATTATTCTGTCAGGCTTTGGCCCACTTTCATAGTCCAACATTGGGAGGGGCTGAAGCAAAGTGGGGGGGGGGGGTAGGCCTTGGCCCCATTAACTGAATAGAAAACTACATCTCTGGCGATGATGAATAGCTCAAAACTAGTGCCTAACCCGTCCGCTCCACTGGACGATCTATGCATACAGACTGCATTTGTACGTTTTTTATTCGTCATATTAACGAAGTACTCACCCGTCAAGGGATTGTGGTTTGTGACTAAAAGACTTTTCAATTCGGTGCGAACGGCTATATTTTTAACGTTTACTGCTGAACCCGTTCTCCGTGCTATAGGTGTCGCTTGTATGTGCATTGAGCAAATATCTATATAGGTGGCGCTGGTGTGCACAAACCGCCACCCGTGCCTCGCAGGTTGCGTATAGTTCATGGTTCGCTCTTCAGAGGGCGGATGGCGGTATTATCGGTGGAAGTTGTGTCGTGTTATTTTGTCTAACACAGTCAGACATCATCTTTACTTGTAAGAGGACGGTTTGATGTTGGTAAATGTAGGGAACAAAATAAAATACACACATGTTGTAAAGCGATCTGCAAAATGATTTCTTAGATACTATTCAATGCTAATAGTGTCGAAACTACATAACATGTCGCAATTATGATAAGTATAAGGAAAAGGTTGGAGGAAGAACAGACAGACATAATGAAAGACTTTCTTTAAATAGTAGGCTAGATAATTTTAACGACTGACGGCCGTTTTATTTTTACCACATTCAACTAGTTTTAACGAAGGGATATCTGCAATGTGCTTGGTAGACAATTTGCCATGTGCCGGAAAGGTTCCTGTGAAAAATCGCATAATTTAAAGAAGAGCATTTACTCATCGGTACACCCACAGTGATGAGCAAGCTCTTCGAAATGATGAGTGTTTTCGAAATTCAATATATTAACAAATACAAACTGTATATCATGGATCTTGTTTCGAATCAGCACACGACAAAGTAATACTTTGAATATTTAAATTTGAACATGCAAAAATTGATTATCTCAGGGCCGCCAAAAGTTCGCCCCAAACCTGAAAATAGTTCCCACGACCCTGTCCAAAGCTGCAGCTGACGAACTCCACTGTTGACTCCTCTGACAGGCTTCGCACTGCGTCCGCTGTCATCAAAGCCCAGCGGCACGTGTTCCAGTCATGTAACACGCATCGTCACGACACGACCACCTGGCCGTGACAGTCCACCCGACAGGTGACGGTCCACCCTCGAGGAAAACTGGCCCGGCTCGGCAGTACAGGTGCAGAGCACGCGCCTGACCGGCACACGGTCGCAGGGTGACGCCCCCTGCTGCAGCGGAGCTAGCAGTGTGGTCCCTGCCGACAAGCTCCGGTATGGCAGCCCGTCCGCTGTATATGGCAGCACTGCGCCTACACGTGCGACCGGTAACGTGTACAGCATGCCACCGGCAGCGGTTCCGATGTATCTGCGGTTAGTGACGCATCATCGGATGAGTTCGATGTCGATGTCGTGAGCCTGGTCCGAGTTTCGCATCTCTTGATCTGGCACCGGACGTTACTTCACCTTCATGCGTCCTTGCCCAAGGGAAAAACATTACAAAAAATGGCAGTTTACCTGACAACAAAACGTATTCCACCATTTAATTGCCGTACGCATGACATAGAAGATCCTGTCCCATTTCCAGCCGATTGATAGACGAGTTTCTTTGCAGATGCGTCAGATGACGTGGTAAATAAGGCTAGCAATAAGGAAAACGTTACTAGACAGCGCCCATAACCGAGGCTGATTTACCGTGCAGATAAGAGGTGAAGCTATGGATCGGATATTCCCACCACGTCCGGTGACTCGCGTGCAGTACGCCTCAAGGCACGTGATGAGCTTACATGCAGTACGGCATGCGCTCCAAACGCTCCAAATAGTAGCTTGTTTATTTTGTTTGGGTATTTTTGTGTTTCACGTCCTTGACATCACGCTGCACATCTGGCTGTCAAGTTGAGGCCGTTTTGATATCATAGAGGTCAGTGGTTGCTGACTTATTTATTCACTCTCCCAGGCCAAGCAATTTGAGAAACATGAACTCTGCTTCCTGTCATACCCAGAGACACTTGCTATGCAATGCCGTCTTGACTTCATATTTTGTTTTATTTATTGGTTGCGAAATCATTTGCTATGTGCTTATTTTGTTTCGTTTTGTGTCTTTCAGAAGAGTAGGGGCTTCATGAAAGCATAAACAGCAGAGGTTGTTTGAGTTGCTGCAATGGTGCTATAGATGTCACGTGTAGCATGTATGTCATTAGGTTGAAATATTGTTAACAATAACCAGCAATGTTTTGCCAAAGAACATGTTAATGTAGCATTATCGATATGAAATGCTACTGCATAGAGGTATTCAGGTGTAAAGTTATACAGGTATACAGGACACAGGTATCCCATTCTTAGATGGACAATGCTTTACTCATTTAAAAAAGTAGATCAAATGTCAGGTCTTGGTCAGACCTGAAAGGTAAAGTCGAAGTTTGTCGTGTGTACTGGCCGCATATTTTTCAATCCCCAATTTCCCCAGCCTTCAAATCTAACTACTATTATAACAAAGTCTGTCCCTTCTGTCTGTCCGTAGTCGTCCACGTTTTCCTTATACCTACTTTAAAGTCAAAGGTATGTAGTTTCGACACATATGACATTGAATACAATTTCAGAAATCATCTTTGGTCAGATCGGCATGACAACATGTGTGTGTATTATTCTGCTCCCACTAGTTCCCCAATATAAACCGTCCACAAGTACAGATAATGTCTGACTGCTGTTATAAAATAGCACGACACAGCTTCTACCGATGACACCGCCGTCCGCCCTCCTGATGACCAAAACTTGACTACTACGCCAACCAGCGAGGTAGGATTGAGGTTTGTGCACCCGCGTACCTATATATAATATTTACCTCAACGCGCACACCCCAGCAACACCTATAACACGGAGGAAGGGGTTTAAGCAGTAAACGTAAACAATATAGCCGGTTCGCACCAATTGAAAACAAACCACGATCCCCTTGACGGGTGAGTATCCTCGGTAATATGACGAATTAAAAACGTAAAACTCAGTCTTATCGATATATCGTCCAGTGGAGCGGACGGGTTAGCACTAGTTGCGACTATGGCCACCCCAAGTGCTCTCAAAGGTATACTACACATTCCGCATGATATAATGTGCGATTGTTGGTAAAGGTCAAGGTCTGGTCACAAAATGTTTATTTTTGTATATATTTTGTGTGGGGGCTTACGCTCAGTCAATGAACAGTCCATGACTTGGGGGAGGGGAAGTCAATCCCGGATTAAAGAGTCTTTAAATGCACCTGATGGAAGCGGAACAACCCGTCGGAGGCCAAAGCCACTAGCCAACGTCTTGGTCGGAAAAAGGCCGAAATCGCGGTTGATGTCTCTCAACTCGCTGTTTCCTCGTATGGAGATTACAAATGTTTTGGAAAGCCATACTCTTTCAAAGGAACGTACTTTTAGATATACATTGAAATGGATTGACATAAAAGGATAATCTTTCATATACAAATGGAAGTAGCTGCGTGATAAGAATAACTGTCACTTATTGCACAGCCGAGCACGGTTAAATTATTCTTTCGAAATGTTTAAGGGTGAAATGCTTCAAAACGGAAACAGTGAAAAGCGGGGGATTCTGTTTGTCCAAACTAAACAGATTTGAAAGTGGAAATTGGACACGCGTTATCTACCGATGCATGGCAAAGCTATATATTGCGGCCAGCGAGGTTGCATTCTCCACTTTAACAGAAATCTGTATGATTTTAATATCCCCATATTAATCAGCAACATAAACATATTTTTTTTATAAAAAAAATATGTCAATCCTTTCACAACGGAATAATATCACTCTGAAAACTTAAAAAGCTACACAATTTCAGTTCGCGCCATTAAGGGACACCACTGCCTCTTCCGGATGATATGCAAAAAGAGGCTTAAACAAGCTAAGGACCATTATGAGTTTTTTTAAATTGCCATTAACTGCATCAAAACGCGCAATAACAATAACATCATTAATTTCACTACTTTATACGAATCTAAAACCTGTTTACGATTATAGCATCAACCACTACGTTACAATGGAAGCCGTTTTGCCTCAAGTTAACTTGTAATACACAGAGTAAGGGATATCAAACCCCCCTTGACACCCTCGACCCCACCCTCACGCTGACGCTAATTGCAATTGGATGAGACGCCGATGCGCTTACACACTTGTGGTCCTGGTTAACTGAATCTACCGCATCTGCCGATTTGAGTTCGTTTGCCATCGGAAACGTGAACAGCCCTCCTTTTCCATTTGGTATTCGGAATCAGAGGACAGATTCATATAGAAAAACCTCGGTTTGGATAAAACTCAAATTAATGCTGGAAAGATCAAATGATCCTTCGTAGGAACAAGGATACTTATACTATTACTTATGTGACACGTTTCATAGCTTAATACATGAACTTTGTATCCTTCATGCCTATCATTTGGGTGTAAGTTAGGCTTAGGTGTGACTGCACAACCACTAGTGGGTCCTGGTATGTATTGTTAGAGAGACAGATTGAATTCGGGCTCGAAACTGGGGCACCGAATTTGAAAAGAAAAAAAAACGGACTTCATGGTGCTTATCAAATTCGGCTGTTCTTTAACATATCAAATTTTACTTTGAGTGGACAGTGTCTCTTTAACAAAAGTTATTTTCTATTAACTAATTATAAGCAAAATCATCATGCATGGGTCCCTGATAAATTCAGCAATGTACAGTCGAGTTATGCTATTCAGTTTGAGCATTCATTGCACATAAGATCGATGCATACTAATTAGCTGGCAAAGTAGGCGGAACATAACAGTAGCTGGAATGCTTAGCACGTGCATACCAGACATAGTGTGTTAATAAGGCTTATAAGGGTCGACCAGGGTCGACTCACACATGCCCACACTGCACACATAACGACGCGACCATGGCGCGACTGACGCGACTGACGCGACTGAAGCGACCGACGCGACAGCCGCACGTAAGTCGCGCGACAGCCGTGTCAGAATAATAAACTCGATTAAGAACAGTATTATCTTGCTTGAAGGAAGTGACAAGAGGCATTAATCCATCTTGTCGCGGGAACGGATGCAAGAAGAAGACACATACAGAAATGTATGTGTGACACGAAGCTCTAGGATCGTATCGCATCACTGAGCGCATGACTAAAGGCTCAGCTCGTCAGTGTCTCGTGACAGAGAAGGCTACTACTTCACATTCCTTCTTGGGCGAACTAACTGTTCGTCCTAAACTGCACAGAGACATTTCAGAGCAGTTCTTCACACCGCGAGACTGTGTGATGTGACTTTGAGGACAGACGCCCCAGAGAGAGATCGGCCTAGGCGCAGATATGCACGAAGGACAATTAAGAGAGAGCGGCCCACAGATTGGCCCACCGCCCGGCGGTGAGGGACGGACCAAAACGGACCTGCACTGATTTATCACAAAATGAGGACGTCAGACCATATCCGGACCTGCTCACCGTCGAGACAGCGGACATGGGTACGACTAAACCGGACCTGCCACCACACGGACTTGAGGACACGGAGACCAACCTGACCTATGCCCACCCAGCCACGGCATTGAGGACGGCCAACGGGCTGACAACCAGCGCACGGGACATTGAGGACGGACCCAACTCGGACTTGTCACCAGCACGACATTGAAGACGCCCCAGCCGGACCTGACACAAGGACGGACAATTTGAAGGACGGACCGCCGGACTGCCACCACACGGACTGTGAGGACAGGACCGAATGGACCTGCACCAAGCACGGACATTGAGGACAGACCAACCGGACCTGCCACCAGCACGAACATTGAGGACGGACCAACCGGACCTGCCACCAGCACGGACATTGAGGACGGACCAACCTGACCTGCCACCAGCACGGACATTGACTGCAGTCCAGGGACAGTCAGTCACGCCCGGGAGCAGGACAGCAAGCAGCACATATATCCCGGCATTGACTGGGGTCTGGTCTGAACACTATGACTGCGGGGGGGGGCGTTAAACGTCCCCTGGTTATCTTTCGAACCAATGATCGCAGCGAGACGCACATGAGGCAACATTCGAAAGCGCTCATTCAGAATAATATAAAGCACGCTCGAAAATCTCAAATTGAGGTCAACATATCAGCGTCAACGGTCAGGTCACGGTCATAAACTTCGGTTATTTGTTGTTTACTGCGCCATGCTTTCATCCAAAGCCCTTGACTGCGATCCATGATACAACCCAAAGTGCTTTTAAACGTATCGATACACATGAATCAAAAGTGAGATTATTTAAAAAAAAGATCAAAGGTAAAGATTAGGTCACAAAAGGTCACTATACGCAAAATATCTACGAAGTCATGCAAAGTGCAACTCATGTTTAATGTACGATCTTACGCATAGAAAGCAATAGTGATACTTGTTTACCCACCAGAATTAATGTCTATGATGTAAACGTCAAGCCAAGGTCAAAATATGGTCATTTCTTATTAAAAAATATAAACCAAAAAGGCAAGTTTTTAGACCATTTCTGTCTCAGAAAGTACAGCACTGTAGTTAATTTATTCTGACTGTATCTTGTCAATAACAAGCTAAAAAGCTCAATTTCAAAATATGACGTCATGAGTTACCAAGCACTGTAAATGCGATCACTCAGTGAAAAGTGATATAACTTTGAAATTTGATACGGTAGTTGTTTGAATATATTTTTCTGACTTATCTTCCTCATCTTCTTTCCGTTCAATATCTTTAAAAAATGAAGTCATTTTTCCAAACGAATATTTATTTATTTTATTTTTGGGGGGTCAAAAACTAAAAGCTTTAAAAAACTCCGAGACTATCATTTTGTAGCCCCTTGCACAATCTTTATCTGTTTTGGATTGCATTTTCTTATTATATTGCCTATGTACGGTCTGTTAAAGTTTAGCTGATTTATGTGGAAAAACCGTGTGTAGTGACGTCATTAAATTCGCTTTATCTCACAAATTTATTCATGAAGTGCTTCATTTTCGCACAGAAAACGTAAAAATGATATAGGATAAGGTACTAAAAGTTTCACGTTGATAGTGCTAATCGTTTTTGAGTTATAACGAAAAAACGCCAGGAGAGGAGGGGCTTAAACGCCCCCCAGTCGATGCCGGGATATGTTACTAGCATTCTATCATTCCTTTGCTGACAGTGTGCCGATGCTCACTGATGTGCTGTGATACAGTCGCTGACAGAGTACCCAAGCCTGTCTGATGTGCCGTCATACAGTCGCTGACAGTGTGTCAAGCCTCGTCGACTACGCACACACTCAACAGACTCACGGTGATGGCTGGGTCTAAACGACCAATCCCTCGCAGATTTGTGGTCATTTGTAGGTGGTCTTTTGATACAATTTTGCAAGGAGTCTGACAACATGATATATAACGAGTTTAGGGTTTGGTATAATTTTTGGTAGACGCTTACCAGCAGTTGCGGATTGACCACTAGTGAATAAGCGCCCTCGCTGGCACCACTACCCTCTTTATCGTACTTGGAAGTCAAGTTTTGAGTCCTAAAACAGATCCATAAATCCTGGGCAAAGCGCGTCATAGTGCCGTTAACCTAATACTGTACAGATGGCTGCGACAGCTACTTCAATGAAAGGTAAATAAGCCGGCATCACTCCGGGCCCGTTACATGCTATCATAAAATGTCACCATCTGCCACTGCGACAAATTGGGTGTCCTCTTTATGAACCTAGATTTGATACCAAGCTATCTATTGCAAGGATTTTAAGTATCACGTTTCTGTCACCATGCATTGCTTATTCCTGCAACCATAAAGGTTACTATCCGGAACCATAATGGTTACTACCCATAACCATGAGGGGACACTGTTCGATGAATGGGGAGCCATTTTAAACCCGGATGGCTGCTTCTCGAGATCGCGAGTTGCTACACCCCGACCCCGGATACGTGAAATATCCGCACCGGCAGCAGTGAGATCTGATTACCAAGAAAACAAGCTGTCTCCACACGGCACCTATGACATGCTGAGATCGCAGGCATCGGAGAGACGTATACAATAGCGTATATATATATATATATTATATATATAATATATATATATATATAGTATATATATATATATATATATATATTATATATATATAGGTACTGAGCGGGATCTGTCGAGCAGTTAGTTGTACAAGAAGTGCATGGTGATAATATTGCACCGCAATTCAGGGTAAGAGCCATGCATTTATATTACAGCGAAACTGAAACTGCTCGGAGGTAGCTACGGGACTCCGATATTCATGCACGTAATGTCGGCTATTCTTTTCGTACAATTATTTTGTAATAATTGTCAAGTTTGACGTTGGAAAATTTCGTCTGCAGCGAGGAGTGATTTCCCATGAATGAATACATCACACAAATTGAATTAGCACAATTCGCATATTTAACACATTCTTGCATACACTGCTAGAAACTCCGCATACTGAGCAAATAATGTATCCCTTTAAACATGATGGAAACGCCACTTAACTATAACGAGATTTGTGGACACATGCCTTCAGTGTCCATATAATAACTCACGTCGACTCGAACAAAATGCGTCCTATGGGTGGTCGCCTGCTCATGTGTCTTTCAAAGACGAGACGGCTTTTGTAAGTGACATCGCTCGCTCGCTCGCTACAGCGCACGGCACAGCTCAGTATGTAACAATTCTGTGACCGCGTGTGTCTTATGCCCGGAACAAACTGTGAATGAAGGAAGACAGGGCTGGGATCGAATGCTGTAAATGTGAGATCGAACTGAAGGCAGTGGTGCGTGCGAATTCTGCCACGGGTCGACATTGCACACATGGCTGTAAGTTTATGGGCCAACATAGTTTATGGGTTACGCATAGTTTATGGTGTAAGAGTATGATTAATTGACTGAGTGAGCACATTCACACACATTCTTGCTGCCTTGTCGACACTGGTGTCATAAGCAGAACGAGTGGTACATCAACCAGCACTTCTTTTTTGGCATCGAATTCATCACTCATCGGATATTCATAATAACACACTCATCTCATCGATACGTATGATCTGTTTCCTGAGACATCAGAAGTTTAAGGGCTGCTGGACTGCGCTCAGGTATTTTTTTGGCACGATGTTATGTTTCGACAAAGTTTGTAAAATGAAAAAAAATATAGACCGATCAATTAAAAAACAGAATTCCGTTCAAAGCTACAACGAACTTTAACTTTCCCTTATAACTACTCAGCTATATTGTATGCAAAAAAACGTTTCTAATTAGATCTGAACGGTGCCTGAAAAGATGACTTAAAAGTTAACACTTCAATCGACAAAACATGCAAAGACAATACCAAACACATTTGTTTCAGCAGCAAGATGGCTCGTTTGACCACCCTACTACGTGAACCAGTATTCCAAGGTCGTACCATCCCTATCAGCTGACAGTGAGGCCGACAGCGGCCCGTTTTGAGCCCTGTCTCGGAGGCGCCGTCATGAATTATTCAGACCGAACCGCCGCTGATGACAGATCAAGATGTCGCACGCATGCGCCCCTGCATCGAAAAGCGGCCGGCGCCCGCTGACTTATTGGTATTGACGTTATGCAAAGTAAACGTATGGTTATGAAGTGTCCTCCCGAATATCAGTGGCTGATCGGAGCTGGCCAGGTTTTCTTGGTATAGTTGCACGGTGCAGGGCAGGCGCCTTGCGGGCGGTGGGCCCCGAAGCGGATTTCGTGCGCATGCGAAGCGGTGAGCCGGCACAGTGACTACCTAGTTATCTTTCGGTGCTTCCTGTCGCAGCAAGCAGCTGAACGTGCGAGGTGCTCAATGGCTGTAATGATTGGTTACGGGGAGAAAACTGTCGGAGGAATGAGCCGAGATTGAATATGACGCTGCACCGCTGAGTGGTTTGTCGGTTTATGATCGGAAGGCATGCAAGCGGATTGACCAGCAAGTCAGACGTTCTCACTTCAGGGAAAACGTTAACTTTCTTGTTTTTTTTTCCTTGAAATTTACCCGTCGTATTGCACGGTGCACCATCATTAGAGCCCTTCATGGAAGGGATGGGAACGGGAACGGGATGGAAATGGGTGGGTATAGGTCAATTTTTGGAAAGGCAACGAAATGGAGCGGGTTTGGGACAGAACATACCATTTTTAGCACCACAAAAAGTGAATATTCTGAAACGGATGGGAACGAGAGCCCATCAATTATGAATTCGGATTGGAACGGGCTTGGGTCTGGCTGAATGGGCTGGAACGGGGTGTGGGTTGAAAATGTGCATCATGAAGGGCTCTAACAATCACCAAAAGGGATTTATGCACTATAGGATCTACCCATCATAAAATATGATCAGTCTATACTTTACCACATTAGTTATACGATCGTCGTCAACCATTTTCTGTCCCAAGACATTGTATTCAGTCTTGATTACCGGAAACCAATATTAAAACCCTACTCCTGGGATCTGAATTTCGGATTGGCACGGACCTTTCACATTTGCTATACAAACTTGTCGATGGCTTCTTCTGCTTCGGAAACCATCAATATTTTGACAAGGGTTCACTGATATTTTGGATCAGCTTCCCAATCATGTTTGAACGTTTTTTAATTGAATAAAACGTTAAATAAGAGTTTTTTTTTCTAGATCTATAATTTAACAAGTTGAATAAAATCAGGCAACTATTATTAACAAGGCGCCGAAGTTGGCGATGAACGAGCGAACGCGAAAAAATGTGTGATGAGTTTTGACTCGATCAAGCAAGTGGTATCTGAGATAAAAAAGGTGCTCACGTGCGCATGTGCAGGGCCACCCACCCCTGACTTTTAGCAAAGTGGCGGCTGAGAGGTCCCTAACAACACACCAAATTTGAATAAAATCGACTCAGCCGCTACTGAAATATAAAATAGGGTGTACACGTGTGCATGTGCAGAGACACCCCACATCTTGCTTGTGGGGATTTGGTGGCTGAGAGGTCCATAATCACACACCAAATTTGCGCACAATCAGCCCAGCTGTTGCGATTTTTTGCAAGAAAACACTGTTCAACATCCCTAACGTGGCACGCGCCACGTGCAGTGTTAGTCACTCACATGAGTCGGCAGTGGTCTCAAACAGGGTAGACTGGATGGGCTGCTCAGCAATGAAGACTGCTTGTCAATCAGACGTGCCGTTGCGGAGATATTAGCTTTTCAAAAACGTCGCCACCGGTCGGGTCGGGCCGGGCCGCTCATATTCATATTTGTTTTCATAGACATCTCACGCTCGCTTGCAATGAGCACCAATCAGATTCATATTTCCCATCACCTGAGCCATTTGATCATATTTGTTTGTGGCTGTGATTTTTTGTCATTATGCTTTTATTGGATACAATCGTGTATTTTATAATCGACACTTAACGACACACCTACATTATAATATTCAAATTCATGCTAGATGTTAACCAGTCCCTAGAATTTGCAAAGTTATTTTTTGCACATTACTTCAAATGAAAAGCTCGTGTCAATGGTTTTATCATTCCTGCAGTGAATTTTCTATGTATATTTTTGTGTATTCTGTGGCATATGCATCAGCCCTATCGGCACCGGTAAGCTACAAAAGCATGCTTCTCTGTTGGAACCTGCTATTTTGTTAGGATTTACCGATGATGACATATGGTTAATATACTTTACCACATTAGTTATACGATCGTCCTCAACCAGCTTTTGCCACAGGGTATTGTCTTAATTACAAAAATGTGATATTGGGACCCTGTTCCTGGGATCTGGATTTCGGATTGGCACGGATTTTCCACATTTGCTTACAAAAAATGTCGTTTGCCCCATCTGCTTGTGCTTGCTTCTCGCACCTTACATATTTTATCAAAGGTCCATTGGTATACAAGATCAGGCTCATTGGCGTATTCAGAGGGGGAAAGGAGCCATGACCCACAAAACACCTGGAATAAAACGCAAGTTTTCACATTTCCTGATAAAAATGAAAATCTAGGTAACTTTTACCAAGAAAAGTTTAAAACAGCTTTTAATGTATCAGCAACCCGAATCCGATGACTTTCCAGCACTGTGTTATACTTTTTCGGACCTGCCCTCCCGCCACCACTTGTTCTGGATCCGCCTCTGATAAGCTTTCCAATCATGTTTTAACGTTTTTAAATTAAATAAAACGTTACAAGAGTGAGTTATTCTAGACCAATAATTTTACAAGCTGAATAAAATCAGATCATTATAATGAGCGCAAATCAGACTCATATTTCACATCAACTCAGCCAATTTGGTATCTATTGTGGTTGCCATTTTTTCCTTAGGCTTATTATTTTATAAAATGGTTTGCTTTATGATCGATTCTTAACCCGCGCTTGACCGGGGGGGGGGGGGAATATTGGCCCCTGCCGTTTATTCACGATAACTCACGAACCATTTAAGATATCAACCCGAAACTTTCAGTACCTTCTTGCACATCAATTTTACATCGGTTGGAAACAATTGGCAATGTTTCAGATTGGGGAGGGGTAGATATACACCGTTTTGTGACGTCACGTTTCTTGAATGTAGCTACAAAATCACTCAAGTTTTAAGCAGCTGTAAAATGGTTACATTTTGAGATAAACTAAGCCCCCCCCAAAAAAAAACTAAAGATAGCAAATTGCATGAAGTATAAAGCTGCTATTTCAAAATTTATTTTTTTACTCAATTTTTATGTTTTTTGGAACCCCAATTTTTTCAACCGGAATATATGTGAAAGAGTGGTGTTCAAGCAACATACAAACCAAATTTCAAAAGAATATCACCATTTTTGACTTAGTGATAGCCTTTCAAGCACAACGAACTATGTTCGAATTTAGCAATACAATCACACACACTTTAAAAAGTTGTAAAAAAATTAACAGATAAACTGCATTTTAACAAAATCAGACAGACATATAAATGATCTATTTTTTTTTACTCTTTTTTCTTTGTTGCCAAAAATATCAAATACTAGATATTTGTGTGAAAGCAAAGTGTTACAACAATATAAAAGCCAAGTTTCAAATAAAGAGCACAATTTTTACTAAGAAAACCTAAGAATGATAACTGATGACGTAATTTTTTTGCTTATTTTGACAAGATAAAGACAAATACATGTCAGCAATGTATTTCTGAGACCAAACTGGTCCAAAAACATGTCTTTTGTGATAATATTTATGAATTACAACATTTGACCTCATTTGACCTGAATTTGACCTTAGCTTGACACTTTCTTCATTTAAATGTGCTCCGATGGTGCCTTGATTATCACTATTGAGTTATACGCATAAAACAGCCCATAAAACATGAGTCGCATGACTTTCAAAAATATGTTTCGGACGGTGACCATTTGTGACCAGATCGTGACCTTGACCTTTCCAAAAAAATCTCCTTTTTGCTTATGCGGGATGTGTTTCATACCTTTGGGGGCACTTTGGGCGATCATGGTTGCAATCAAAGGCCATTGAATCTGGATGGAAAGTATGGATCCAATAAACCTCAACATGTCTCGATTTTGACCTTTGACCTGACCTTAGACCCTAATATGCGATCTTCAATTAAACAATTTTTTTAGTATGCTTGAGATGCGTATCGATGAGAGCTTTCGGAACGCCGCCTTGCGCGTCTCACTGCGATCATTGGTTACCGGAGAATAACGAGGTGGGCAACTATTTGTCCCCCCCGGTCAATGGCGTTCGGATAAGACCCCGATCAAGCGCGGGTTAACGATACACCTGCTTTTATGATATCTGAATACATGCTTGATGTGAATCCGTCCCAATTAGCTACAAAGTGATTGCTGCACATTATATAAACTGAAAAATGATCGCTTCAATGATGTCAATCCTTCAGTGTTTTTCCTATGTCAATACTTGTTGATTCTGCCGCATATGCATCAGCCCTATCGGAATCGATTAACTTCTACAAAAGCTTCTCGGTTTAATACAAGGTACTTTGATTTGATATGCGTGATCTTGTAAAATAAGCGATATTATTAACGTGAGCATTTTCGCTGAGGCCATTCGAGAACGGATGTGCATGCGGTTAAAAGAAACAAGGTTTGAGACTTGAGACAAATGTTTTAATGCATATTCAAATATGCAATGAACCTGATGAGATGCCATCATTTGTCCCACAGCGGGCGCATACATGGCAGCACAAATCAAACGGTGATCAATATTAACAAGTTCATAGGAAACAACAAGTATCCCATTCCTTTCATTCATTTGTAACTCGTTTGCGCAACCCACTAAAACTGCGTGAGCTGGCTACCATCCAAAGTTACAATTCGTAAAATATGCATATGTGAAAATATATCACACCTCGTCAGCTTGCTTAAAGGGACTGTCCCACTTTAAAATAAGATTTGAGTTGAGATAGCCAGATTGTCGGTGTGCTGAGAAACCCCCAAATCCGAAATTCTTCCTCCAAGCGACCTAGTGCTGAGTTTCAACGCAAAAAACCGTTGGTCATATGTGGTCATATTTCAACTCGACAAATCCCCGTGACGTTTCGCATACGTCATCAGTAGTTACTCCACTGTGATTGCCACCGCACTCGCTTTTGAACCGTCCGCTCCAGTATTTTCAACGTTACCTGCGTCCGCCCCGACCGCCACCGAACGGTGCGGTCAGGCGGCTCGCCACACTAGTGGTTCACGTATGCGTGCCCCACGTCCCTTCCCTGCGCGAGCGGACCCGGTTGACCCAGCCAGTCGCGTTTCACGCCTACACGGTGCACCCATCGTCGGGTGCACGCCACAGCAAGCTGTCATCTGGCGGGGCGCAAGTCTTGCGTTCGATGCCTCCTTTGACGACAAACTCGCTTTGGTGTACGCAAGATTGGTGTGACGTCACCATGTAAACATTATACCTATTTTTTTCAAATTCAACAAATTCTGACTTTTTCGCAAAAAATGATGCCAGGACCGTAATTCAGGGCATTCTCTCCATCATTCTACATACTTTTCCCAAGGTGCTATATTCCCTTTAAAGGGGACTGGTCCCACCTTAAAATAAGATTGAGTTGAGATAGCCCATTTTTGCGCGTTGGCATTGAAATTAGTGTATTGATAAGTTAAACAACCACTGAGGTCGAATCACAGAGAAATTCGAGTTTCGATTTTGCCAATGTCTTAACATCGCCAGCCCCCAATGTATGTTTGAATCGGTGCCGTGAGCCGATGTTCGTTAATCTCCTCTTTGCTAAATGTTGATTAACAGTCGACTTGTTTTACCTTTGGCCATACATTAGCCATACACTAGTCCCTACTTATAAACAGCGTGAAGGTTTGTATTTTTTTTCCACAAAAATTCCTTCATATGACGTAATCAGCCCAAATATTAAAACCTGATTTTTTTTATTGAAATTGAGCATTGTTCCGTGAGAAACAAATGTCATAATCGTGTTCAGCAGCATTCACTTCATATTTTGCACCACAAACGACGTACATTTGACACATTTTTTGAAGGTGGGACATTCCCTTTAACATAGCACTAGTACTCAGTACACTAGCAGAGCAGAAAATACATATTCCGTGTTTTTTCATCCAACCAAAACCCTGGGTTGGGGTGCTGCAATATCTGCTCATAAGGTTTTTCGGAAAGTAGTTAGCGATGAAACAACAAGAGCTCAACGCTGTAGTTTTGTGCTTACCTTATCACTCATCCTTTGGGCAGCTTTTTCTTGACTTGCTATATTAACAAATTATATCATGCCTTAGCTTGAGGACAGGGTCAAGTCAGTCAAGCAAACACATATTCGAAACAGATCTATTAGTGGCGTAACTCATCAAGTCACCGTTTGACTTCAAACTTAGAGTACGCCACTAGATCACCCTGTAATTTCTGTTCTTCTTTCCTGTAATTTATGATATTACTATTAGTTATGCTAGGGTCGATTTCGTGAGCTTCATATTGTAAATCAATGAGGGGAAATATACAAATTATTCCTTTTTCAAAGGATTTGCATTCGATCAGTTCAATTCATTCCGGACCACATTATTAAAGACAATTATTGGTGACTCTCAGGTACAATTGTTGATCAGTAACCCCTTTAAGGTCAGCTGAGGTCATCACTCATCTGATGTCATCACATTTTACCACCTATTCCTGATAGAGTAAAGGTAGATACGTGACACCGATACCACCTGCGTTTTCTTATGTCGAGACACGTCCTGCAGTATTATCCTACAAGACCTACCCGAGTCACCAAATGATGTTGACCTGACGGCATTTTTAATTTAACCAAGCGCTGTCATGCTGGATGTAGTTGAACGTCCCATCGCAGACTTATGCTTGATTCCAGTGGAATGGAATCCTTTTCCGAAATCGATTCCGTTTGTACTGGAATTGGAATCAGATTTGATGTCGTTGGCATCTGGGTGGAATTGGATTCATGTGGAATTAATCATTAAAAAAATGGTTGATTGGGATTCGGAATCAATGGCTATTTCAGGAGATTCCGTTGTTTTTTCTGAAAAATCACTTTGACCATGAATTAACCTTTCCTGGTCGAAAATTGTTCTTTTGATCATGAATAACCAAAGCAAGGCTATACGATGGTTTGTTTCCAACTGAGGGTCAATAAACATGCTCAGAAAGTATGCTCATTAAGGAGACAACACAATGGTCTTGGCTTATGACAAAGTTATATTTATTGTATTGTTACTTCTCATATTTTCAGGGCATTTATTTCCCTATGTATCATATTTCAAATAGGAGCTTGAAATATGTCCATGCATCATGGTTAAAAGCATGTAATTTTTAAGGCATTTAAGGCATGCACCTTGATATCGTTTTCAATCTTCGGTTGACTAACATTTTTTAACATTACGATTTTGCAGCACAGGCCAGTTTTTCAACAAAGTGTAATATGTTTAATATGACTATTTGTGTCATTCGTGTCCTTTGTACAAAACGTAAGAATGTGAATGATAAGACATTTTTGATGCGATGCAGAACGTAATAAGATCGGAGTCAATGAAATCAGATTCGGAATCAAGCGTGAAAGGTGCCCTGGAATCGGATTAGGAATCGATTCCTCTAGTAAAATGTATATTGGCTTTGGAATCGGAATCAGACCCAGCTGGCTTGGCATGTAATCGGAATCAATTCCGCTGAAGCGCAATCAAGAAGCACAAGTCTGGTTCCTTGACGAGACAACCACTATAACAGGGCAATCATAGCCATAATTTTATAAGACAAAAATGATATTATAAGGCCAGAGAGACCTTTAGTGACCCTTGGAGCATACACTGTTGACCTGATCTAAGAATTGAATATACGCCCCTGCGATTACATCGCTCAAGATGCTCACAATAGCCGTTTTCACGATGGCTTATTTTGCGCGAAATGTTTTAAAATATTTTAGTAGTAGCAGTCTCCACGATGGACTAATTTGCGAGAAATGTTTTAGCCCTCGACCTACGGTCCCGTAGGGCGAGGGTTAACCCATTTTTTTCGTTAATTAGTCCATCGTGAAAGCGGCTACTGCTAAAACATTTTAAAATATTTTAAAATGTTTTAAAACATTTCGCGCAAAATAATCCATCGTGAAAACGGCAATATTTTTCGATGATGGCTTCCGTTTGTTCCTATAATTTAATAGTTCCCGATATATCTGGGGCTGTCTCCATAACCCGCAAACATTGACCTTTGCTGACCTCTTGTAATATTAATATTGACCTTTGTCAGAAGACGATAGATTTAAAGGAATACAATTTATAATACGATACTTTAACAGCCGAATTCGAAGTGTTCCTCAAACTGTCCCCTCACCCTCAGCAGGAAGTGGAAGTCTCGGAAGGCTTGCCGGACGCGGGGACGGGGTTCAACATGTCACTAACACCATCTCATAACCAGAATCGATGTCCAAATAGTATTGACACAACTTTATCACGTGCACCACCTACAATATTTCCTTCTAAAACCATTAATCTGAGGTGAAATGTTGTCAGTACTCAGTATTCCCAGCAATCGGCCGGTGTCGACGGCATAGTTTGTCATGGGTGCCCCAATCCCAAGCCCAGCCCAGCCGAAGCCCATGAACACCAAGCCCAGACCCAGACCCAGACCACGCCCATTCAAATTCATAATATTGAGGTCCATCCCCGGTCTGGCCCATTCATATTAAGCATATGATTATTTTCATACATTTTGCAACCATTATTCTAGCATATTTACTTGCATACTTTTAATGATAAATAATATCACGCACCTGCGTTGCTGTGAAATTGGACCCATTGGACACTTTTCGGTCAACATTGTCATATTGGATGAGACTTTAGATCGGACATGATTTGGGAAATTGTTGAATTATATATTACTATTACTTACCATGGTTTATTGTTCTCATGTCATTGCCAAAGTTTATTGCTTAAGTGTCCCATATAATTAATTAGCATATTTATCTGGTTAAACATCTGATTGTCAGGCAAAAAATAACGTTTAACGACATTACTAAATGTAATGCCATACCCAAATAACCCATGCCCTCGCACAAGTACGCCATGACACCGGAAGAAACAAAATCCTACCCACACAAGCAATTGACAAATTGAGGTAGCGCACGTGAGGGACCTATGGGCTTGCACCCGATCCACATGTACATTCAACATGGCCGACGGTGCAGCCTATTATGACCATCTGGTGTCCGCTAATAAACAGCAGCGAACGCGGCAGACATAATTACGAGCAGGAAAAGAGGATTGTGGGGCTGTGTGTTAAAGCAAGCCCTGTGCGACGTGAGCAGTTATTTAATATTAATTACACGAGCGATTGAGGAAATAGTAAAGGCGATCCAAACATACGTAGTGTTACTTAGTTGTCACTAGATTCTTTGTCGAGAACAACAGACGGCATAAAGTCCAGATACTTAAACGTCATGGTTGAGATTAATGTTCTGGCGGACTGCACCATTGCTCGGAATTCAGACTCGCATAGGTGTTTGTGACAAGCTAGCTCTGGGACCATCACCGCTCCATCATATGCTCATTGTCACACCGTCTTCTTGAGCACTTATCAATGCCATTATCCATCAAACATCTTATTATCCTAAACATCCGAAGCAAGTTTACATCGCTGGTACAATGTGTTACTACATCCAAGGTCCGTGTCTTGCCGCGTACTTGGAGACGAGCAGCGACGAAGGCAGAGGAGGTGCCACCCATGAGTTTGGTCAGTTATGTCAGCCTGTCGTCGCGTTCGCAAGAGCCGCGATCGCGTTTTCCCGCATCCTGAACTGTCTTCCTAACCGTCTCCGGTCACCGGCCAGCAAGCCAACCGCCACCGGTCACCGGTCACCGGTCACATGGTCCCGTGACACCGTCTACCGGTCACGGTCCACCGGTCACTCGAGCGTCACTATCACTGGTCACCGTCACTGAGATGCAAGCCGTCACTTGTCAACCGTCACTGTCATCACCAGCAGAGCAACTGTTCACTGTCCAGAAGCACCGTCACCGGTCACTGGCCGTCACGGTCACGATCAACGTCAGCTTGTGTCGAACCTCTGTACCGACCACCAGGGACCCGTGCAGCAGGTCACCTCATCGCTTCTATAAAGTATGCACTGACATTGTTCGAACAACTCTGCCGCTTGATACTCTCACCTCTTCACTCGGACACATGCTCGCCTTCTGTTCACCCTATGCTGATCTCCACTGCTAGGTTCACTGCCAGTATCTACTGCAGGTTTTCACAGCCCAGTCTTCACGGCCGGGTTGTCACTGGCAAGCTCATGCCACGTCACAACCCAATCACAAAATCGTCTACGTGGCTGACTCACTCTTGCTTGGGACTCACGGTTAGCTCACGGTTGGCTCAGGTTGGCTCACGGTTAAATTCACCGTAACTCTGCCCAGTTCGGCCAGCGTGGTGCGGTGATTGCCAACGTGTCTACAACAGACTGGTCCAGAGGCTCCTAGGGTGTTACTAACTGTAGGCCGTAGCGGTGGACCACGACCGCGTGTGGCGCCTGGTAGCCGACCGCCTATTGGTCGCTGGCCCGTTGACGGGCGATCTGATTGGCCGTTCCCCGAGGTGCTTCCGTAGCATGCGAAGCGTCGAGCTTTTCCAGAGTGGAAACTAATTGGTGATCATGAAAGGGATGTTCTGGTCGATGCTACGTTCGTCAAGTGCCTTGTACAGGGGTCATAATCGCATCGCTCGTGAACATGCTTGCATGAGCTGCTGTGTATAAAATTGTTATTCCAGTGAGTGCATAAATGACCGATGGATAGATAGCTAGCAAGCGGAAATGGATATGATCACGCACGGGGGTCAGAAGAGACATAGACCTCATCAATTGCATCTAACTACCTGTCACGTTCAACACATGAGCTTACCCAGAACTTTACGCATGGGAGAGTGGGGCAAAGCGCACATCTTAATGGAAAACGGCCATAGCTCTGATTTGTTGTCATTGTATCTGTAATTGGTATTAAACACATTTTGAGAAAACACTCTCCATTGTAAAATGAGCTTATTCTCCGAGTTGTCGGGTCAGCGATTAAGAAGATAGAACGATGGTATTAAAAAACTGACACTCGGCTCATCACAGCATACAATAAGAATTCAAAGTGATATAATAGAACACACTATACTATATAAAACAACCCATAAAACACGCCAACACCACAGCAATGCACTCATCATAATGCTTCATACACAACTAAAAAGTTCTGAAAATAACTGCGCGCTTTAAAAGCTCTTCCCAGGGATATGTGAGGTCGCGAAATCGCTCCAGGCGGGAGCGGTTGTAACAGTTTGTGCCGGACAGAAAAGAAGGCGCCGCCGCCCCGCCATCGGTTCTCGCGCGCGGGAGGCAGATCTGCGTCCTGCCGAGGGGTGGTTCGAAGAGCGGAAGCAGAAGAGTTGACGCTGTTGAGGGTTTTCTATTGTTCTCCGGGTGGGTGGAAAAAAAAATTGTAAAGGACTATCGTTCCACAAATGACGGGAAGATGGCTTACAGTGATTATTCCACAATTCTGCAATAAGGTGCTTTACCCCTTATAAGGGGTAAAGCGCTTTACGGTGTTGGGGAAAAGCGCATTACAGTTTCTAACTTTGAATTATGTTTAGATTTCCTCTCTAAAGTTGAATCATTTTCCTCTCGGAGGCGGAGTGAGTAAGTTGTATGTCTTTTTATGGTATGATATAGACTTCGCAGTCATTTTATTCCTTAGCTTCTGTTCTACAGCATCCCTTCCCTTCATCGATTTTTGGCAATGTTTGACTATGCCAATATGAAAACGCCTGTTTGCAAAGTAAAGACCAGCTTGTTTCTACTACCTGCAGGAAACCAGTTCACCCACACCCATACTCCTCACACCCATCCCTTAGGCTGTGATGCTTTCCCCAACCTAAGGGGCGTGCGTTCTGTCCACAGACGCCATTTTTAAACATTTTGACTGTATATCAGGCACGTATATGACATTCACAACGCAAACCGACCGCACAAAGAAGATTGTATTACCCAATAATTACCCAATGTTTCTAAATGTGAGACCTCCGAAATTATTGATGCAAATCGAGCTGCACGCTCAGAGCTTACCTAAATGATTCATTTGTTTTACGATTTACATCGTAACGAACAAAGCAAATATTCCATAATACAAACTGACTGTAACTTACCAGGCAGTTTTTTAAGTCGATTGAAGTCTGACTCAGCAACATATCTGACTCGATTCTTGACTCAAGTGCTGTTAGAAAAAATACATCAATTCGACTTTGGACCAAGTGTGGATTTACCCCCCAAAAAAAACGTTTTTACAATGGAATCATTTTGCGCGAAATGTTTTTAAAAATTTTAAAATGTTTTTAAAAATATTTGTAGTAGTAAGCCGCTTTTCCACAGGACGGTTATTTGCCGAGAAATGTGTTAAACCCGGCCCTACAGGTGCCCGTAGGGCGAGGGTTCCAAACATTTTTTTCGCAAGTAGTCCATCGGAAAGCGGCTTCTACTATAACATTTCAAAACATTTTAGAATGATTTAAAACATTTTCGCGCAAAAATAATACCATCGTGAAAAACGGCTATTGACTCGCTCTTAACTCAAATGGTGTTTAAAAAATGAATCGACTCGACTCAAAAATATATTTGAGTCCATTCAATTGACTGAAATAGAATGTCATGTCATTACTTGATTGTTGGACCGGGGTAGAGTCAGGTGTCACAAGAATTGAAACATTGTATCCTGAATGTTCACCTGGTTTACCCTCATAGGAAGAGAGGGCCCTCTTGTCCCTTGCGCTGCGTAGTGCTCTCCCTTGGCTATGTCCCTGTTGTAACAGACTCCAATATGTTTGAGTCGACTCAAGTCTGACTCTCAGCCGAAGAGCTGACTCAACTCTTGACTTAAGTGCTGTTTCAAACAAATTGAATCGACTCGACTCTTCACTAAGTGCCATTTTTAAAATTTGAATCGACTTAACTCATGACTCATAAAAAACGACTCATGATTCAACACTGAGTTGGCTACGTGTCTGGTAGCAGGTACTGTGAAAACTGTCCGTCGTCCTGTGGAAGACACCTTCTTTTCACTAATAATTTTTATATGCACATAAGTTGCGTGATTTTACATATAAAGGGGGTGGGCGCTTTACCCAAGGAGGCGCTTTATCCAACTCTCTCCTACCAAGCAAGGAACCCTCAAAATACGCCTGTAGCAGACAGTTGACAGTTGTGACCACTGACCAGTAGGTACATCAATACCTATTGCGGAATCTTCACCATGCTGCCAAGGAAAGCAAACATGGTCTTTTCGGACAGGCGGAATTCGTTCTGAGTTGCATCACAGCTCGGGGTAATAGGTCAACGTTAGGCGCCGTATGATTTGTGTTTTGTGCTGTTGAACAGGAACCAGATCTCCCGCCATGAATATCCCCCGGGCCCCGTCTTTGTCTCCCCCATAATCATATTCATATTCAGTTCGTATCTTGTCATCGCCCGCCAGACCAGTCCGCTGCTGAACTCGCGGAAGTGTCCTGCTCCTCGTGGCGAGTTGTAGTCAGAAATTGATAGCGACATGGGTTCCCAGCAATGTTGGGACCGAACGGCGCGCTCCGCGTGATGTATGGCCAGCACGGCTATCGCAGTCATCCGACAAGGCGACCGCTGACTCCATCCCGCTCGTCATACTCCGTTTAGAATGGAGATGCGGGTTGACAGCCGTGTCATGTTCGTTCAGCTGATACGAGCGCCGACGATCACGAGCGCATACAGCCATGGTCCTATGAGGCGGCGAGTGGGCCGCCCGGCGACCGAGAGCCGCATCTCTTGTTTGGCGTGCAAAGGAAGAACCACATATGTTCCGGTTTGTCGGGCGATTGACATACGTGCTCATTCCTTTGCCCGGCTTGGGGAATGGAGCGCTAGAGCGTGGAAGTGAGGGGAGGGGGGAGGGGGCAAACTGGAGC
>VOPJ01012393.1:0-54962 GCA_014673585.1 Semibalanus balanoides | reverse complement strand
GTCACGGAAGTCATGCCATCGATTGTATTCATTTGTGTTCATTGTTTTGTAGTATTTTAACCGACAAATATAACCCTGACATTGTCGTTAGCATTGCCGCCTGTCGGAGCATCATGTATCAAAAGCGTCAGATTGCGTCACACATCACAGTTGGTCCGATGACGTCATACTGCCCGCCAACCTAGGCGGAGGCGATGCATCCCCACCCTGCGTCGTGCCGCTCCGGCAGTGGTCCCTCCCGCTCCAGCAGAGCCCTGACCGGGCCGCGACGCCGTCTTGCCGTATAGCACAGTATATATAAACATAGTGGCGACTGATGGTGGCCGGGGTCACGACAGAAACAGCACTGAGAAGGCCATCATGCAGCAGGCGACGCACACGTACGGACTGAGGCGCTCGCCGATCCGCGCAAACTTCCAGAACGTTCCCATCACCCTGCCGGAGACGGGCGAGGGAGGACAGTCAGTGACCAGCGGGAAGGCAGACGGGTCACCACACGACCGGGTTGGCTTACCAGGGAAAACTCAAGTCGGTGGGGCGGACGCTGCTACCCTGGGCTTAGTGGCAACTTGACCTCGTTACAGAAGCCCATAGAAACTGGCAGCGAAACAAGTCAGGCAGGAAACAGGAGCGTGCATAAGCGGGATAGGCAGCGTTTGTACGGACAATAGCCTTCACGGTGGAGATTGGTTAGATCTTAGAGCGGGGCCTCGGCTGACCATAGTGACCTCCGGGAAATCCACAGCACCTCTCTGCAGTGAAGCCCACTGTCTGCAGACCCCATGCGTCAGGTTTGACAGTGTGAGCTGACCGGTAATGATTGCCCACTCTCACGGCAATGACCGGCTCTCATGTGGGTCTCGCGTCACGGCTGCTGGCCGACTGGCCGCGTCACCTACCCGGTCTTGTTACGGTCCAGTATGCTGGGGAAGATGGCGTGTATGAATGTGCAGGTGCAGATCATCAACAGGACGACCGTCAGCAGAGACTGAAAGTTGAAGATTGCAGACTGAAAACAAAACATATAAAGTCAAACAGGTGGGCATGGCCAGAAAAATAACACCATGTCAATGGTACCCATCACATGTACTGATAATGTGGTTTTAATGTAATATCAAGAAGAATAGTGTATTTTTTCCAAATAGTCTTGTGGAATGTGAATGGTACATGTGCTTTGACTAATTATTGTGTCTCCTTACTTCATGTGTGACAAATGAGTGGGAATTGATGACAGGTAAAGGACTCTTCAGATGCTGACCTATACAGAAGCCATATTTCAGTGTGGTATGTGTGGTTATTTCTATTTAAAATAAAGCGTCAATTTTCACTTTAACAATTGTTCACAAAGTCTGAGAGGTTACAACACAGGACACTGCAGCTGCCCACTGGCCACTGGAACAGTTTATCTCTTACCATCACAAAGTCTGAGGAGTAGTGTCTGGGAGAGAATGTGCCTTTTTCACTGGACTGGTAGTGGGATGTATATCTGAAAAATACACTTCATTAAAAATAATGCATAGCAAAAAGGAATACAAATACATTTTGTTCTGGTAACCTTTCAATTTGTTCATCTGATTGTGCTTGACATGATAATATTTTTTGGTTATAAAAAACATATTGACAATATATCTGAGATAGAGCTTTGTCAAGATGAAAGATCAAATGGAAAGCCATATTTTATCATGAGTTTTCAGTTGGAGGTTTTAGAATATTGATTTTCAAGTCTCACATGGATGATTGGTCAATCATACTTGGGTTTTGCCTGAGGCCTGATCATGGAACCTGTGGTTGGCTGCAAGTTTAGAGGATCAGCAGAAGTCAGAATCATACATTTCACAAATTATACAGGCAATATGAAACAAGAAGGATTAAATTAATTTAATTTAGAGGTCAGGGAAGTCATCTGTTCATTGGCAAAATTAGACATGCTTCTTTTCAGTGTGAACAATTGCTATAAACACAGCTGTTAACAGCACATAGCATAGACACAGGGTACATGCAGTGATAATAATCATTAATCAACATCAATATACAACCAGAATCAATTATTGACAACTTAATCAAAATGGAACAAACAATTACAATAACAATCAAAACAGGTAAATGTAAACTGATACTGCAACAGATTCACACAAACTACTAATTAACCCCTATCTCAGCTTGAGCTGGAGCAAAATAAGGGGAGAAGATAAAATAAATATATATTCAGCAATAAATTATAAAATTTACATCTGTATTTGGGCAAGTTTGCACTTTGACAGACCCAAATTAAATATACTTCTTCATATCTACTTTGACTTAGCCATCCTGCCCAAAACAATAACAAATAATGGCTATACACTCGGACACCCCCGCCCTAGTTATTAGTTAATCCCTATAATATACCCACCATTCCGATGGCGCATGTCAGCATTAGTAAGTACAAGATGGTTCCTAAGACTTACACTATTAACTAATTTTAATTTCAAAATAATTAATTTCTCCACCGCTTCAACCGTGCCTCTCCCGTCGCTAACTTTGTTTACGCAACAGCTTGTAACCAAGTTTGGCAGCATATGTTATTTGTTATTCCAGAACGCCTTCTGGCCACATTGTTTTTTAATTACCAGACCGCTTTTTTACCACATGGACGATATCCGCTACCTAGCGTCCCATTTTATTTTATCGATCGGACTTTACGCCATATTTAATTCTAGGTTTCGTCTTGATCGGACTTTAGGCTAATTATTATCTAGGTTCCGCTTCGATCGGCACTTAATGGGCTATATTATATCTTAGTTTCGTCTCAATCGTACTATGGCTATATATTATCTAGTTTCGTCTGCGATCGACTAATGGCTATTATTATATCTTAGGTTTCGTCTCGATCGGACTTTATGGCTATATATTATCTTAGGTATTTCGTCTCGACGGACTTAAATGGTATATATTATTAGGTTCGCTCGATCGTACTTGAATGCTTAATATTACTTAGGTTTTGCGTCTCGGATTCGTACTTATGGCTATAATATTATCTTAAGGTTTCGTCTCGATCGGACTTTTATGGGGGGGCTTTTTTAAAGAAAATATATTATGCTTAGGTTTTGTCCTCGATCGGATTTATGGCTATAATATTATCTTGGTTTCGTCTCGAATCGGACTTAATGGTATATATTAGATCTTAGGTTTTGTCTCGATGCAGACTTTATGGCTATATATTATCTTAGGTTAGGTTAGGTTAGGGTTAGGTTTAGGTTAGGTTATGTTATGGTTATGTTATATGTACTGGAAATGGCTCTAGAGTTATTTATTTTCTATAATATATCAGAAACCTATTAAAATCTAGATTTTCTCTGGAATTTGTTCGCGAAAGAAGAGATTTGACATTAAATCTCTAAATGTCCAAACTCAAGATTGGTAGCACTGGAATAGTTGTTGAAGTTGACACAGACTTGACTGCGAAAGGATGACGACCAAAATGGCGCTCGGCGTGGTTAAAATAAACGGCGGTGATAAACTCTCCCCCGGTTAGAAAATGTAAGGTAAGAGTACAGAATAGTGTCTAGAAACATGCAGAATGTCCAAATAATCACTTAGTGATGAAATAGTAAAGTTTTGAAACATCTAAAAACGCTAGGGGGGTCCGAGTGTTTGACCCAAATAATGTTTACCTATCTGCTACTGTTAATAATGCAATTGGTTTCTAACCAATCAGAATGTTGTCAAGCCAATGAACATTAAAAATAGGAAAAGCATATGCCTGGAGAATAAACCAAACAAATTATCACAATCTCTCACAATCATCCACGTTGTTGTTGTAGAGTTAGGGCGCGTAGCTGCGAGGCTCAAGCGTCCGACACCAAGGCCGTATAAGAAATTATGCTACCCAGGTCATGGTCATGCTACCCCACCTCTAAAAACGTTTGCGGTCCTAACACACCTATAGTTTCTGGCCGATTGGTTTAAAGCTTACATTTAATTTCTATATACGGCCGACACAATTGATATATATACTCTGGACGACACAATCATCCACACACAAGCAACTTCGGAAAATTTAGCAGTTGCACAGTTGTGTCATCACATCACTTATGTGACATGTGCGCCATTTTTGAAAATATGGTAGCTCGAGCTCCCATATTTTGTTTTCGCTGCCGCCTCACAACAATAAAATCAAAAACGTATGTATTTTGAATTTGCATAGCGTGATTTCTGCATGATTTTGTGATTTGTGAGATTTGTGAGTGTATGTTTAAACCACACATGTTGCTTCATAATCGCTGTCTTTAAATAAACAAGCAAGTAGGTACAATCTAGTTGGTATGGAGTTTTACTGTCCATGGATGATAAATGGTATTTGATTTCTCATCCATGTACTGTTGTGTTATGAACTATAATTCATTGATTCTTACCATTTTTAAATTACTACTTTGGGTGGTTACCTAGCATGGAAAGTCTGGTGTTTGGATATGTCTATCAGTTGTGTCAATTTATGAAAATGATTGGTGGCCTGGGGCGGATTCAGAGGGGGTGCGACCTCCCCCAGGCACCCGGGTTGCAGGGCCGAGCCATGCCTTGGCCTCCCTAAGCAGGGAAGGTTTAGAGGAGCCCAAAACATGACCTGGCCCCGTTACCCGGGCACCTGGGGAGGCCGCCCCCTCTGGATCTGTCATTGGAGGGCCCTCAATGCTAACTTTATATATTTTAACTCTATTCTTACCAAGCAATGCCATAGGCCAAATGTTAAAATTTGAAATCATTGCCCCCCCCCCCTCAATAGTATACGAATTGACATTGGTGATGTCTGTTGGTATGGTTATTGACTATGGTTAAAACTGTTTTTAAATAGACTTAAATTTAACTTGACTTTCCTCAGTAAAACTAAATTTCATTTTGTATATGTTCATGACTACAAGCTTGCTCATACTGTTGCCAATTGTGTGTGCTATTGTGTGCTAGATTGTATACATCAGTGCAGAGGGACACAAGGTCCATTATGTACTTAAACAATGTTGATAATTGTTTTAAAAAGGAGAGAGTGCTGGTAAAATATATTGTTTTCTCATTTGATCAGTTTTTGGGGTATGACCCTATGCACCATGGATGTACCCTTGAAGAATTACATCTATATAATAATGATTATAAATAATGGTTGTTCCAGTACCAGGTGACATGTACAGTCGGTCTATTATGTATCTTCTCGTTTTTAGTTTCTAAAATTCATCTAATTTCACTTCTGTATCCATGAAGGACTGATACAAGGGAACATATGGTACCTACCTGGGTAGGTACCAATTTTGTTCCATTAAATCAGACCTTCATGTACACAGAAGTGAAATTAGATAAGGTTTAGAAACTGAAAAAGGGAAGATACAAAGATACATAATAGACCGACTGTACATGTGGATATAATGTTGGCGTGCCTTCATTTTCCACAATATTTGCTGACAGGCTGTTTTATATTGTTACAGGAAAGAACATAATGGATCCCAATATCAGTGACACAGGATATTACCCAGCACTGCAACAGGACTCTGATCAAATATACTACTCAAGTTCCTCTCTAGAACTGACAGGACAAACCAATGATGCTGAACTGGAGAATTCAGCAAACCAGCCAGGCATGGAATATGCGGAGTTACTGGCAAATCAGCCAGGCATGGAATATACCCAGTTACTGGTAGCTGATGCTGATGCAGGCGATTCAGATGAATCTTGGCCACCCAGTCTGACAGCAGAGTTCATTGAGCAGTGTGTGCAGGCCCTGGATGCCATCAACGACTCCAGCTGTTTGACAGTATCGAATGATCAGCTGTCACTGCTGTATCCTGGTGTTGTGTCTGTGGAGGAGCACAACAGAGTCGTCTCTATCGATGGCTTCCAAGGTCATGTGTCGCAGGAAAATCTTGAAACAGAAGATATCAGCTTTCCGTGGCCGAGTATCGACGGTACCCACATGACGGCGCCGGACTCCATCGCAGATTCGGAGTTCACTCATCTGGACCCTGATTCCGCTCAGCTTGACTGCTCTGTCCAGCCGGTGATCTCTGTTGACCAGAGTGGCGTTTCTGGCCTCTGCCAACCGCTGCCTTCCGTTCCCTCTCTGCTCCCGGCACCCGCTGCATGGCTGGAGCAGCCTTGGGACAGCGGAGCTGCGCCGCCTCAGGAACAGCTCGTGTATCGTCCGGCCTCCGCCGACGACCCCGCCTCCTTCGTCCCTTTGCCTGCACACCGCGGCCTGCACGGCCCGGTCGGAATGGACGAGCAGGCTGCCTGGTCATCAGCTCCAGCCGCCGAGGCTGACCCACGCACTGCCGATACCGTAGGCGGCACGGCGGGCTGGTGGCGGCGGCCGCCGCCGCCGCCGCCGCCCTCGGCTGTGGCTCGGCTTGCTGAGGTCGAGTGTGAGCTGACCGTCAGTGAGGAGACGGAGCAGGAGGTGGCTCCCCCTGGCGGCGGACCGGCCGCCATCGACCTCGCCCCCTACCAGGAGCACAACTACGACTACCCGCTGGAGCCGCTGGTGGCTGGCGAGGTGCGTCCCAGCGCCGATCACCAGTACGCGTCGCGGCCGGCCTCTCCGGGTAACACGGCCTGCTCGTCCACCGACCACCGGTACGCCTACAGCCCGCCGGCGGCGCTGACGGAGGAGGATCTGATCAGGAGCATCTCCGACCAGCTGGGCCTACCGCAGGATCACGGCTACTCACAGCGTCAGGGATCGGCGCCGGGGCAGACTTCACTGCCTCCTCCGCCGGTGCCGGCGCCTCCCGTGCAGACGCTGTCTCCAATCGGCCTTGGCCTAGGGTCCGAGCTGGGAGAGCCGCGCGGCGCCGAGCTGTGCCTGGTGATGGAGTCTTGTCCCCCGGACTGGGAGCCGACGCTGGACGAGCCGGCCGGAAACTGGGTCGACCCGAACATGGTGATGGGACTGACGGCCGGCTGGCAGCGGGAGGAGGAGGTGGGAGACGATGGTGACGTGGCGCCGGCGGCCGAGCAGCTGTTTGATGGTTCAGATGCCGTGCTGCTGGATGAAGAGCTCTGGGAATCGGGAGTGGCCGTTCTCGATGAGGCGAGCTCGAAATATGTGGTGCTGGATGTGGTGGAACCGAACTCTTTGGAGCTCAACGGAACGCTGAATGTAGCATTACAAGACACTGGTGGAAATGAGCAGGACTTCGTGCTGGGCGAAGATGTGCAAACTGTAGCGTTGGGTGAAGATGCGCATACTCTAGCAACCGCGGGCGCGCTCGACAATGCTGTCGGCTCGGAGCTGGTGCTGCCCGAAGCCGACACAGATCTCACACAGCTGCTGTGGACTGTCGCTGGCTCTTCGCTGGTGCCTTCCGAGGCGGAGACTGCGTCGACAGAACTCGGGCTGGCGGCCACGCTTCCAGACAGCCGGTCGATGCTGTCAGACTGTGTGCCCGCACTGACAGCCGAAAACCTGTCAGCCTCAGCCGACAGTCTATCAGCAGCGGCTGAAGCGTCGGTCACGCTAGCCTACAGCGCACCGGCCGAGATGCAGGTGTCGCCCACGCTGCCCGACCCCCCACCGGAAGAACCTGCCATCTGTGCTGCTCTGGTACCCGACACTCCGTCATTGGATGTGATGGCCTCGTCCTCGCTACCTTGCAGCCTGCCCGCTGAGGTGGAGGAGTCTCCACTAACAGACACTCTACCGGCACCGGCAGGCCCGGAACTACCGGCTACGCTACCCGACATCTCGCCGGCGACGAAACCCGAGCCTCCGCATGAGACCAACATAGTCATCTGTCGTCCGGCGACTGGTACTGGCTCGGCCTCTCCTCCCCCGCCCCCTCCGCCGTCCTCTCCCCCTCTGCCGCCCTTGCCGCCAGCGCAGCTGCCGGTGGCGGACCCGGCGGAGATGGTGCGAGGCTGGCTGCTGCGCCGGGCGACCTCCCAGCAGCCGGTGACGCGCGCCCAGATGAGCGGCGACCTGGCGGCCCTGCTGGGTCCGGAGCGGCGCCGCCGGCTCAGCGACAGCGGCGTCTTCCTGGCTCAGTGGCTCGACCGACTGACAACGGAGGGCGGCACGGAGAAGGCAGCTGGCGGGAAGCAGGCGCGGCTCAGCTACCCGCCAGAGTTCAAACTGCTGATGCTCAGCTTCACGGATTTCATGCCGCCCGACCAGCTGGCCGCCGCCTTCTGCGTCCCACTCACGCTCTTCTACAAGTGGCGGGCGAAGGTGGAGGAGCTGACGGAGCTGGCCAAGCTGGACTCAGGCTATGTGCGCGCCAAGGGAGCCGGGAAGAAGCGGAGATCGAACGAGGCGGACGCTGAGTTCGACAGGTGGCAGGAGCAGCGTGAGAAGGAGTCCGACGCGCCGCCCAGCTACGCAGAGGTGCGCCTGATGGCCAAGCAGCTCCACCGCCGCTCCGGCCTCAAAGTGCGGCGCTTGCGGCTCTTTCAGCGGGAGCACAGCGTGTCGAATCGCCGCCGCGACCATACGGCCATCCAGTGGCTGCTGACCGAGTTTGAGCTTGGCCGCGCCACCGACAGGGCGGCGCTGGTGGCGTACGGGCTGCAGCCGGGCGGGCTGGACTGGGCGAAGCGGCTGCTGGCGCGGTACGCGGCGCTGTGCCGGCCGTTCTGCACCTGGCAGATGGTGGTGCCGCCACCGCTGCTGGCCGCTGCCGAGCAGTGGGCCGGGACGCTGGAACCGCCGCCGCCGCACGCCGTCACTGTCATGGCCGACGTGCCCATCATGACCAAACCAGGTATGGCAACAGCACAGGATGGGACATCAGTCCGTTACTAGATTCGATGGTAAACTGGAACCTGGAGCCAGAAATTACTTTGGCTGTGATTGCTTAACGCTGCAAATATTTATCAACATGCGCTTAGCCGTTTTAAATGTGATGCCATTTATAACATATTTTCCTGCATACAAAGTGTAAGTGCTCACTTTCATCTTCTTAGTACATGTTTTTCCAGCTGACTACTGCCTATGTCGATGTTTGTTCCGTCTTCTTCATGTTAATTTTACCCCTGCATCCAGCTCCATGTGCTGTGTGGAAATCTGAAGACTCGGAAGAGTCGGAACATCTGGCAACTCTGCTCATCAGCTGCACGCTGGAGGGTTCGGTGCTGCCACCTATGTTGATATTAAAGGTCAGTCAGGATCGGCGATCTCCTGGCAGTAGGTACTATCTCATCGCAAGCTCAGCAAAACTGGTTATAGGCCTTTATTCAGGGTCTTTGGCAAGCATAGGGGTTCATATTTTGCCGAATGGTAATGAGAACATGTTTCATATACATTATTATCTAATATGTGTATTTGTTACACAAACTTGTCATTTATTGTGACATATTACTGCTGCAATGCTTCTGTACTATTTACTTCTAGTTATACAGCTTTGTGTATCTGCCTGTACGATGACTCGTCATTAACATCAGAATTCGCCATCGGCAGGGCGGTGGTCGCCGTGTCTACTCTGACAGCAGCGGCCTGTTGACGGCGCAGCAGGAGGCCGGTCGGCTGGACGCCGCCCGTGCCGGCCTCTGGCTGCAGCTGGTCGGCTGCCGCGGTCCGGCGCGCCTGCTGCTGCTCAACAGCTACTGCGCGCCGCGGCCGGACCAGCTGCACGACCAGGCTGCTGGTGCGGGCTGCAGGCTGGCCCTGGTGCCTCCCGGTCTGGCCGCCATCGCCAACCCGCTGATGGCCAGCCGGCAGAGACTTATGGTGAGACTGAGAGGCTCAGCTGACTGAGAGGCTCAGCTGACTGAGAGGCTCAGCTGACTGAGAGGCTCAGCTGACTGTGAGGATGGTGAGACTGAGAGGCCCAGCTGACTGAGAGGCTCGGCTGACTGAGAGGCTCGGCTGACTGAGAGGCCCAGCTGACTGAGAGGCCCAGCTGACTGAGAGGCTCAGCTGACTGAGAGGCTCAGCTGACTGAGAGGCTCAGCTGACTGAGAGGCTCAGCTGACTGAGAACGGCTGGCGGGTGACTCTATCTGCGTTTTTGTTGTTGTATGCATTCATTGTGTATATTGTATACGGAAAGTGAAGTGTAGAATGCAGACGGTATTACACGAACTGTTTACTTCAGGCCTGGCCATATCGCCGGGCAGTCGTGTTTTAGGCCAACGAAGCGTGGCGAGCTATGTCGGGAAGTCAGGGAGATCAGGAGCTGTTTTCTGCCGAGTTCATCTGAGTGTGTCCAGCTCAGCCGACCTGTTCGTGACCCGGTATGTCTGTCTGTCTGTCTGTGTGTCACCAGATGTCGATAGCGGCCGCGCTAGGTGACGGCGAGGCTGACATGGACCTGCTGACGGCAGTGAGGGCCCAACTGGCTGGCTGGGGGGACTCACCGCAGCTGAAACAGGACCTGGCCAGGGTGGAGCGGCTGTACTCTGTACCGTCCATACTGGCTGGCTGACGAGGTACTTGGTACATGATCTTCAGCTGAGGAGGACCTGGCCAGGGTGGAGCGGCTGTACTCTGTACCGTCCATACCGGCTGGCTGACGAGGTACTTGGTACACGATCTTCAGCTGAGGAGGACCTGGCCAGGGTGGAGCGGCTGTACTCTGTACCGTCCATACCGGGTGGCTGACGAGGTCCTGGCCAGGGTAGAGCGGCTTGTATCTGTCCGTCATACCGGCTGCTGGTGACGAGCTCCTTGGTCTACACGTCTCCAGCTGAGGAGGACTCTGGCCAGGGTTGGAGCGTCTCTACTCTGTACCGTCATACCGGCTGGTGACCGAGGTCCTGGTCTACACGATCTCCAGTTAGGGGACTGGCCAAGGTGGACGGCTGTACTCTTACCGTCCATACCGGCTACTGACGGTCCTGACGTCTAACGATCTCCAGCTTGAAGGAGGACTGCCAGGGTGGACGGCTTCTACTCGTGTACCGTCCATACCGGGCTGGCTGAGAGGTCCTTGGTCACACGATCTCCAGCTGAGGAGGACCTGGCCAAGGTGGAGCGGCTGTACTCTGTACCGTCCATACCGGCTGGTTGACGAGGTCCTGGCCAGGGTGGAGCGGCTGTACTCTGTACCGTCCATACCGGGTGGCTGACGAGGTCCTGGCCAGGGTGGAGCGGCTGTACTCTGTGCCGTCCATACCGGCTGGCTCTGGCCTACATGACCTTCAGCTGAGGAGGTCCTGATCTGTGTCAGATCCCAGGCTCGTCCAAATGGAGGATAACATCTCTTTGGTCTGCATCATAGAAGTCGACATTTGATAAGACGGCTTTACCAAGGTGAGTAGTACAATCCCGCTGTATCGATCATTTTTGGTGCAGTATTTACGAATTATTTACCTGGACTAACGAAGCTGCCTTGTCAACAACTATATCGTAAAACGCTATATTACAAGTTCCGCATGATAAATAATGGTCCAACTACATGACTATTGAGTATGATATGATACACATGCATGCACAATAACGCATTCATTTTCACCTGTTCTCAGCTCAGTGAAGAGATGCGTCAGACTTGGGTGTTGAATGTGAATGTATTTCAGCCTCGTACCTTCATTGCCTTCGCTGGCCGTCGGAGCGCCCAAAAACCCTAACCATCATAATGATGATTTGGGTTTTCGGACGCTTCGCGCCTTCGCCGGCTACTAGGTTTGGACGGAAAATTCCATGGTATGCCAGTGCGCTAGTGCGTTCCTGTCTCTCCGCTTTGGATCGCCATCCTTCGACATAGTGCTGACGAAACCCTCCGACCTGCAGGTCTGGGTCCAGATATACAGAACCGTGCTGCGGGGGGTGCGAAGCGGACTGCACAGTGCACAGCTTCAAGAAGCCCAGAACCAACAGATGACGCAGCTTCCGGCACTGGTAACCAGTAGCGGATGATACTGAGCTAACGCTGGCTCTCAGTAGCTGTGTGAGTTCTGGAGGACATTGCAAATGCCGCTACAAAACACACGCGCCATTTATTATTACTCATATATTACTATATTACTCATACTACATTAATATATTTTACTGTATACTATATACTATACTATATTATAATATATTATTCATACTCAGATATTAGATATTACTCATGTCTGCTCCCGGGGATCGTTTTGCGATATTCCGGGGAGTGAAGGGATCGTTCTGCATTCCATAACCGACGTCTGTCGCTGTTTTTTTTTTCAGATCGTTCTCGAAGAGATCATTCCGCATCACACGATCCTGCATGGCGGAAGCCCCAGCTGTCGCTACTGAGACGTCATCGCCAGCTGTTAGGTGGCGTGGCGTAAATGTTGTACACTGAAACACTGCGTGATACATGTGTAATACATCAATGCATAAATAAACGGTGCTTGACCTGGTACAAGGACCAAGCTGAAATGAGTGAATGGAGATTCGTCGCCTTGCTTTTCCCGTATGATAGTTTTTTCCGTTCACAGCTCTACGAATTACAATTGTTTATAATCAGTGAGCGCTTCGGCGAATCTGTATTCTGCAGCGACGGCTGAAACCCCGCCGCGCTGGAACGAAACTGCATAGGCCGCAGGAGCCATTGAATGATCTGGCTGGCTCTCGTAATTAGCGATAACGAGAATCTCGTGACTTGATCGGGACGGAACTGCACTCATAGCCATTGGCGTATATAACCGTGGCGGAGGCAATGACCCCTCACTTTTCGGGATTTTTTTTTTAGCTGAGATTTAAATTGTGGATGGCAAAAATACAAATGTTTGCCAATACATGGTATAAGACCAACTCTTCACAGCAATCTTCCGTAGGGGGTTGGCCGCCCTTCTCTCAAGACGAGATTGAAGTTTCACTGCCGTGTCAAAAACGAGATGAAGTTTCACTGCCCCCCACGCCCGCACACACTTCGTGACGTTCCTACGGCTCTGACTGCAGTACATGGACTAAACCATAGCATTATGGGAATAAGTTTAATTTAAAATACCATTGAATATTAGTTTCCCTAGCATCGTCACATCGGTCCTGGATCCATTTTCCTTCTTGTTTTGCGATTCTTCGCCGATATTTGCTGGTTAGAAAAATAACGCAATACCTTCATATGGCAGCACGTTAATCTTTTGTTTATCATTTGGCAGCGATACACAGTGGTCTATTTAAAAGCGCGCATAAACGTAAGACGTCTGCTGTTGGCAATTGGCATTATGTTATATACGTCGTAATTTCTATACTTCTTAGGTTTAAATCACATGTACGTTGAGTTAATTTACCATGCTTATGATTTATTAACTTGTATTGACAGGGTGTACCTTCTTCCTTTGATGTATGTTTGGTAAAAATTGAAACCTATATCGCCTTTGTGCGTCAGAAATGTCTTTTTGCTTTGTTAACATTGATTGATAGCTCTGGAGTCTGGAAAATAATAATTTGGCAAAGTTATTTGCATAATATTTGACAAAGGTGCCTGTTGGTGCGCTGTGTTTGCAGTAGTCAAGTTTCAAGATTACTGTCACTATCATCATTGTTGCCATTGGTCTGGAGCCATATGGTCAGTTGCGGCCTGAGGGTGCTAGGTCCAAATGACAAATTTTCATGTGTCAATTTTTGACACAAATTGGGAGAGCTTGTCATAGGCACTGTACTTAAGGATTACAAATTGACAATAATTGACAACCTTTTGCTAAAAACTCCTAGTCCCCGGAAACTGGCCAATCTCCTAAAATAATCACACCGTTTGACACAATTGTTTACTCTATCCATCTTAGTCACAACTCAAAATGTTTGAGTGTAAGCTTTTATTTGTTTTAGGAAAGATTGAGACGTTATATTTGAGTAGAGTGCAAGTTTTTGATTTGTTTTAGGAAAGATTGGGTCTTGAGACGTTTTCGTGTGATGACAAATTACATCATGCATGTTTCCGTCATTTTCTTAATTAATTCCCTTTACGATTTAAGAAAATACAACTGTAATTCAAGAACTTATAATGTTATATATTTAAAGAATTATATGAAATAAATTGTATTTAAATATTATGTCACAGTATGTTAACTGCCAACCCAACATGTGCTGGTCCAAAAACGACCGGATGTTGATCTGGTCCCGACCACTGGGATATAATCACCTTCACAAATGCTTGTGGTCCATGATCATCGATTGTCTTCCCAATATTTGTCGACGGCCGCCTAACCGAGATAGGCCCATCTGATTGGAATCCATGGGTCCCAATCCCCCATTATACATGTTTTTTCAACCAATTTTAAGTAATGTTAACCTTTCTTCGTTGTTTAATGCAAGAGCAGGTTCATCCTTTTAGTCCATTCATAATTACTATAATTAATGCTTATATGTCGGATCCGGTTGATCCGAAATCCGTTGAGATCATAGATCATTTTCATTAGTTCATAATGGATCTTGGATCAAGATCCGTAGCAAAAATAATCAAAAGATCCACTGAGCCAGATCCAGTTGATTTGTCATGATCCAGTGGGATCAAAATACACATGGTTCTATCGAATCTCGGTCATAGATCCTACTTCAGATCCAGCAAATGTCATGTACTGCATTAATATGGGATTACATTAGGGGATTTTGTTAGGAAAAAAAAATATCAGGTTGAGCCAAGAAAAGGGCACTTCTTAAAGGGGAGGGCATTCAATCCCAAGAATAGATTCTTGGGTGGCTTAAGCTTAATTAAGACACAATACAGAGAGGCTCTCCCATGCTTCCAGTGCATAACTGCCAGTGGAAAAATTTCGCATTGTCCCAAACAAGCTATTTGGGGGATTAAAAGATGCAGAAAAGGGAACTTTGGGAGCAGTACGAGGTGGGTGCAGGACATGCAGCAGAATTAAGGATGAGTGGAGCAAAACGAAAACGGGTGCAAGCTTAAACGATGCTGAATCGGCAAAACAGGGGACAGCAACAGTGGGCTGGTTCGGGGAACCCGCGCGCCGGAGCATGCCACGGACGCCGCGGAAATGAGGACCCCCCCCGACGGCCGAACCAAAACCGCAGCGAGACCGCAAAACGGACAAAACGGCGCAGGAAACGAAGCGAAACCGAAAAAGCAAGGAGGGCAAGAGTAGCACACAGCATAAATAAAAAGCGAGAAGAGAACAGACGGCAGTTAAAGCCGTGCGGGAAGACAGCAACACAGAAAGGGCTCCAGGTATAAGCCTCAGGAAGAAAGAAAATATCAATCAACAAGGGTCAGGTCACAAAGGTCACTGTCACAAAAGAGGTCAAAGAAGTCTTTGTGACCATGTTTTAGGGTTATTTTTGCACGTAGAATCATAGAAACAGCAATTGTTACACTTGACCCCATGAAAGGTCAAGATTCAGGTCATCTCAAGATCCAAACTGAAAACTGACTTAATACTAAATAAAACAATGCATGTATTCTAGGCCAAGTTTGTCTCAGAAAGCATAAATTGAATTTATATATCTTATAGGTCAAAAATCAAAAAAAACGTTTATTTTCAAAAATGGACCTCATTACCTTCTTTTATGCTTGAGGAGACAATAGATAACTGAAAATGAAGATGATTACTTTTTGCAACTTATGGTCGGCGGTATCTATTAGCAGTTGTTGTTCTCATAATATTTCGGTTTTTTTAAATACCTTGGAAGAAAAAGAAATAAAATGAATTTCTGATTTGTTTTTTTTTGGGGAGGTCAAAAAACCAAATTTTGGAATCCACAATTAGCATTTTGTAAGAAATTCAATTTATTTTCTTTTGAAGTTTTTGCGTTTGCAATATGTACATCTAAAAGCTTGTTTTCTACGAATGCAATCAAACATTTATCTTATTCAACCAAAATGCTGATTGCCGTCATCAAACCGTCATTAGTTCTCCCAAAGTTCCTGAACTATATTTCGTGATGATTTTTTTTAAGAAGACGTCATAATATGATGCATAGGTAAGATAACTGAAACTTTGACTTGTGTTATCTGTTACCGTTTTTAAAGTTATTGCGGAATAACGGGAGGGACGGTCAATATTTACCCCCCCCCCCCCCCACGCCGCGCGGGTTAATACAATTTTCTTCAATTTTAGCTCTTGTGAAATTACTTCCTGTTTTTCATTGTTGTAACCTGTAATATGCATAATTTTCCCAGACTGAGCTGTTTATCTGAATTTAATTTTGCATTTGTATCAGCTTTGGCCTTTCCTTGCATATCCACTTTGTAGTGATGTCAGAGCATGACATCATGAATCTGTCTCCAGTCTGACAGTCAGACTCAGTTTTACAGTTCAGGGATTGCCTAAATACATAGGGTACATGTTGGGATCGCATGGTACATCTTTCCACAGTCCACACAACTGAATGAGATATCACAATTCACAAACCATGGAGATTTGTTGGGCTGGGTCCTCTCTCTGGGATATGTGGGTTTCAAAATCCTGTATATCCTTGTATCATGTATTATCATATAATTGATTGAATATACCATAAGAATTTGATATTCGTATTGCTCTATGATAATCCAATGAGCCATGTCTCGATCTGGTCTTCGAAATCACATACGTCAGCAATTGCCGGCGCTCCCAATAAAGGCTTATAAGCAAATTTTTACTCGGAAAATTGATTCATAATATTCTACAAGTAAATAGGGGTCATTTGATGCTAGAAACTTTATAATAGGTATACCTTAGTGCACTATTTCAGTTTTACGGACAGTGATCCGTGTCTCGTGCGAGCTGTCCTCACGATATAAGTTCGTTGCTTGCACTGCGTATTCGGGTCGAGTCAGGGCGGATGGAAGAGCTCGCTACTTCCTGTCGCATAGAGGGGTGGTGAATCTCTGCCCCCAGGCGGGTGATCGAACTCAGTGGTTTTTATTTTGGCAAAGTAGTGCAGTGATACTTGACTGCTTCAGCGCGCACTCCGACCGCCTTGCCTCTTCGCTTGGGACTACGCACACGATACAGCGGCGAGCTTGGCGCTGCTGCTGGACACGAGAGCAGGGCGCGGCCCCAAGCTGAGAGGTAGTCCTGTCAAGGAACAGGTGACGCGTGCACCGGCGGCTTTCCTCGGCAGCGAAGGGCAAGGCCACCGGTGGTGGTATTGCACGCCAGCACGCTGCGGCTTGCCTATCTCCGAACGGCCGCCGGTCCAGCTGCTGACCTCTTGGCGCCGTGTATGTCGGCCAAGGCTGCCTGCATGCGGCGGACGGGGCAGGCCGAGCGGCGGGCTGCGCCGGCGTGACCATGCTGGCAGCCAGGCCGACCGCCGGCCTGACGAGAATGCAGGTCCTCCGGTCACGGCAGAAGAGCCTTGGCGATAGTGCAAGAGGCCGGCCAGTGGCCGCAGCAGCACAGAAGCAAGGACAGACCAACCGGCATGCAGGGTCGCGACCGAACGTGCCGGACTACTACGGCCCCGACCCGCCCAAAGCGGGCACTGGCGTCGGCACCGCTTGCAGATATCAGGTATGGGGAATCGTGAGCAGATCCGGCAGCGGTTTTCATCGGAGGCCTCTCGAAACTGGCCAGGATATGGGCCGGTTCTGGTGTCTCCGGTCAGTGGGATAATGGCTGGGATTGTCCGTTTGCTCGCTGGTCTCTTTACTACTCACTGACTGGTTGAGATTGGATATTTATTATGCGTTGCATTCCATAGAAACTTGTGCTCATGAGTAAAACATAGGCACAAACTTCTCAGTTATGACTCGGTTCGATCGTTGTCTGATACCCTCGCATGGTTTTTACTTATTTGACTATGTTCGTTTTTATTTGTTGAATTACTCACCACACTATAAACAAACCTGAAACCTGTCCTACAAGGCCAAACATTTATCATGTCTTTGAATCTCTAATAAGGTTGCAGATTGAAGTCGTATGTGGCCATGCTTTATTTGTATCACCTTTCCGCACGGTGTTTCCAGACGAAGCGGCCGGCGAAGGAGTTGACCATGAGTCAGTTCCTGAACCCGCTGCAGATAACGAAGGAGCAGCGAGCCGTGCTCGAGGTGGCCACCAGCAATAGGAACATCTTCTTCACAGGTGGGCCATGGAACTTTTCCACTCAGTTTATCGCTGCTGTGTAGAATGCGATTAAACAATGTCTTTGTCTGTCCAAGTGTCAGCCTTGAACATAGTTGGAGCATTATAGGTTACTATTTAAGCCCAAATGGTTACTGAAATAATCGTGTGTGCTGTCAACCTTGCTTGCAGACTTGTGCCTGGATCCCGAAGTTGGATCTGGGATCCCAGTGGATCCCTCGGTATAAAATGCAGGAAGATTTGGATCACAGTGGATCCCTCTGCATAAAATGCATGATGATCTTGGATCCTGGATCCCTCGGCGTAAAATGCTTCAGGATCTTGGATCTTTGTGGATCTCTAATTAAAATCGATCCTTAGATCTTAAAACACGTGATGCAGGGATGACATCAAATGTCAGTGGGTCTCTTTTTGTGTCCTGTATCCATATAGATGTGGCCAGCATAGTACCTTGTAAATTGTATCTTAGCAAACATAAACGTTTGTGTAATTGATTTTACCAATATGATTACATATTAGCAAAGAGAATTTACCCACGCACTTCAGTGTGCCTACATCCGCGAAGTCTGGATCTGGCTGATCCCACTCGTACTCCCTTAGGAAATTACAATTATCAGTGATCTGGGATGCTTTGCGGGATCACTCCGTCCGGCATTATTGTGACGATGGATCGTAGTGTGTCTCATGTTACTACCGCAATGGACAACGTTCCAAGAATCTCAGATGAAGGGGTCCGGCATCACGAGGGCACCAATGTTGTTGACTGGTGATTCACAAATTGCAGGAGCAAATGATCACGCTGGGTGTTTACAGGAGCAACATAACTCTTGAACTCTCGGGAGACGCATCTATAGATGAGAGGAGCGGTGCTGACCAAACAGGCTTACCATGGTGAATTGGACCAGCTATTACGCTATACGTCATCAATCTGTGTATCGCTGGCTGACGCCCCCCGACCCCACCCCCCCGCGTCCCCGTGTGGCAGCGGTTACGCGGGGGACGGTTAAAGTCGTATCCGTGCTAAGGAGACGCCATCATCGCCGCCCTGCCGCCGGAGACCACCTGGGTGACGGCCAGCACGGGCGCCGCCGCCTGTCAGGTGCAGGGCGTCACGCTGCACTCGTTCGCCGGCCTCGGACGCGGTGGCGGGTCCCTGGAGCAGTGTGTCCAGCTGGCCTCCAGGCCCGGGGTTATTCAACACTGGAAACGCTGCAAGCATCTGATCATAGATGAGATATCCATGGTGGATGCTGACTTCTTCCAGGTGAGGAGAGCGGGAATTTAGTTACTTTTTCGTGAATTGTCGACTTGGTTGATATTAGGTGGCCGGGTACTTGCTGGCGTTTGTTTTCGTTGGTGTCGTTTTTCGTGTTACGCACTTCTGTTTTTGTTTTGTTTGTTTTTGTTTTGTTCTGGGCAAAAGGCAGAATCATTTCACAACCTTGTGTTGATACCATGGTTTGTTTTGTGTCCCGTCGGCCGTGACTTGGTGTAGTGGAACAGCAGCTGTCGTTCCTGACTGTTCGTGGCGGCTGATCACTGTGCTCCTGGGACTCCTGACTGTTCTCAACGCCTCCCTCTGACGGCCGTCCCGTCCTCCCGCCCGGGGTGTGCCGCGCCGTCACAGAGCTGGCAAGTACTGGGCGCATCCGGGTGCGGCGGCAAACACAGACTCCGTTCGGCAGGCATCCACTGAGTGCTCGATGTGGTGACTTCTGCAGCTGTCGCCCGTACGTCGCCCGAGGAGAAAGGACAGGTCGAGTGGCTCCACGGTACAACACAGGCAAGCTCGTGCTCGCGTATCTCAGTCGAGAACACGACCACCAAGTCGGAGGCCGACCTGATTGATGTGTTTCCAGCCGGGTGGAACGGTGAGATGGCCAGAACAGCAAAAACAAACGCTTCTGTTGGACTGAATTGGTCCTCTAGGTGTAGTTTTCCGAGTGGAAGGGGAGCTGACTAGCGGACCCTCGTGCTGCAGGGCGGCGGACCCGAAAAGGGGCCGGTTGCTGTTTCGAGTCCGGATGGCGGGCTGAGGCCGCTGTGGTGTAGACAAGGTGATCGGATTGGGAGCTGCACAGATCAATCGCGGCAGTGATACGTTCCGGGTCGGTGTTCATCTGCTACTGCAGGAACTTCGTTGGATGGAAGGTAAGAACGAGACGCCGCTCATCGAAGATGAATGTACGGGAAACAACAACGCACCCGTCAGCGGACTTCTAAGGCGCTATGTCTGTACCCAGCCAACTCTCCTTCATGGTTATGCCATGACTCCGTGCGATGCGGTTGGCGCAGCGGTCCTGTCATTAATTGAGGTGCGTGCTCATTATGACTCGATCTGTACCGAATATTATATATTTAGACACGACACATCAATTCTGTTGGAGGAGATGGTCACTGAAGAGTAGGCGACCACACTAGTCCGATTTTACGGGCGCCGCCCCCGCGCTTGACATTCACCGCACTCGAAGCAGCCTTGCAACTGTCTGCGAGCTGAGAAACGCTGTCGTCTGTGACGTCATTCGCTGATCGCTCGTTGCTTTGGCCTACGACCGGCTGCCTTTCGATGTCTGTAATATGTTGCGGCAGAGCGCCACGGTCGTCCCTTGACCTGTTATCGCATTCCTTCTGCGTAAGCGAGCATTTTCAACAAGGAACTCAAGGATTGCTGTCAGGTGACGTCGCGGCTGAAAGTGGCCACGCCACGTGCGCCAAACATCACGACATGGGAGGCTTGCCGGCCGCAGTCGGACCGGGCCACCCGGGCTCTGCACCCACCGCGCTGGAACGATCTGACCATAAATCAAACGGCACAAGCTTGGGCACGCAGACTCACAGGAACGGGGAGCATCGATCACCGCCCACAGAAGTCATCAGCTAGCTGGCTGCGGGTAGAGTGTTGCTTCCTGTATGTATCAGATTTGGCCAGACTGATGAATAGTTGGCCCTGGGAGCCTATCTGCTGTAGCTCTCCCCGCGAGGAATCGAGTGGGAAGAAGTGCTCAGCTTCCGTTAAGCCGCTCCGCCATTACTCCCAACAGGGAAGCTGAACCTCCACGGCCCCCCCCACCCCGGTGACCGGATGATGAGGCGAAACCTGAGTGCCCCCGTCCTCCTGAGCCCTACCGCACTTCGTCATTCCTGGTGGCTTCGGGGCTAGCGGCCCAGTTACCGAGTCCGTTTACATTCCACACCTCGGAACTGTAGACCCATCCACCACCCCCGCTTACGGCACCGGTGACCCTCGACCCCGCTCCCGTCGGGTCGGGAGAGCGGCTGAAACAGTACCTCAGATGTTTTTTCCGGAGGCAGAGACTGACTCTCTCCCCCCCCCCCCCGGGTGCACCGTTGGTGTATCGCCACTAACGGACGGTGGGCGCCGTCAGAGGTCTTAGCGGAGCGGCGTACTCGCATTTCTGTGCACCACTAGACTGTACCCCCCCCCCCCCCCCGGCTGACCATGGGGTCGACCTGGGCCCCGCCGCCAGTCGGGAGCTGCGGCACACAGACTCCGTCGATCTGCCACACTGACTGAACCTCCACCCCCCCCCCCCCCGGGGATCTGGCGGTTCCTGGCACACCTCGGCCGGACCGTCCGGTCCGGGGAGCGGCAGTACCTCCGTCATCTCCCACTGACTGAACCTCCACCCCCTCCCCGACTGACCGGTGACCTGGCCTCCTCGCCGTCAGGTCGGGAGCGGCAGTACCTCGCTGAGGACTCGGCCTGCTCGTCCGCCTCTGTGCTGGACGCTCTGACGCCGGTGTCGGGACGGCTCCGGCTCCGTCCCGGCGCCCAGGTGATGCTCGCTAAGAACCTGGACGTGCGGGCCGGACTGGTGAACGGAGCTCGTGGCGTGGTGGTGGGGTTCACCGGAGGGAGCCGTTCGGAGCACAGCTGGTGAGTGAGGGCAGACTGCGTTAAATGGAAGCAGCCTGGTTAATCGAAGGCAGGACGCTTGTGTTATGAAGCAGACGGTTAATGAGGGGCGCTGTGTGAGGAGGGCAGACTGTTAATGAGGCGGGACTGGTTAATGAGGCCAGGATGGTTTCAATGAAGGCAGATGGTTAATGAGGGCCAGACCTGCGTTTAATGAAGGCAGACTCGTTAATCGAGGCAGACTGGTTATAATGAGGCCAGATGGTTAATGAGGGCAGATGGTGATTTGAGGGCAGCATGGTTAGTTGAGGCAGAACTCCTGGTTAGAGGAGGCTCAGCAGTTTCGTTAATGAGGGCATGACTGAGCGAAGTTAAATGAAGGGCCAGACTACGGTTAATGAAGACAGAGCTGGTTAATGAAGGGACAAGGCCTGCGGTTAATAGGCAGGGCAGGGACTGTTAATGAAGGAGCACTGGTGATATGAAGGCTATGAGCTGGTTTAATGAGGGCAGACTGGGTTCATAATGAACGCAGATCTGGAGTTAACTGCTAGTGGCAGGACTGGTTAAATGAGGGCGACCTGGTTAATGAGGGCAGACTGGTTAAGGAGGGCAGAACTGGTTATGAGGGCAGAGACTGGTTAAGGAGGGCAGACTGGTTAATGAGGGCAGACTGGTTAATGAAGGCAGACTGGTTAATGAGGCAGACTGAGTTATGAAGTGCAGATAGGTTAATGAAGGCAGATGGTTAATGAAGCAGGACTGGGTTTTAATTGAGGCAGGACTGTAATGAAGCAGGACTGAGTTAATAGAAGGCCAGACGGTGTGTATTGAAGGAGACTGGTGGGTATGAGGCAGACTGGTTAATGTTGCAGACTGGTTAATGAAGGCAGACTGGTATAATGAAGGCAGGATGAGTTAATGAAGCAGACTGGTTAATGAAGGCAGTAACGGTTCTATATTGAGGCAGCTGGTTAATGAAGGCAGACTGGTTAAGGAAGGCAGTACTGGTGTTAATGAAGGCCAGGACTGATTAATGAAGCATGGTTAATGAAAGGGTATGAGTTTATTGAGGGGCCAGACTGGTTAATGAGGCATGATCTGGTTAATGAAGGGAGGATGGTTAATGATTAGGCCAGTACTTGGTATCAATTGAAAGAGCAGACTGAGTTAAATGAAGAGCAGAGGATTATAATGACGCAGACTGAAGTTAATAGAAGAAGACTGGTTAATGAAGGCAGACTGGTAATGAAGGAGACTGGTTATGAGGGCAGGATGGTTAATGAGAGGTGCAGACTGGTTAAGATGACATTTGGACAGGATGGTATTAATCGAAGGGCAGACTGGTTAATGAAGGCAGGACCTGGTTAAATGAGGGCAGACTTGGCGTTAATGAAGGCAGCACTGGTTAATGAGGGCGACTGCGTTAAAGTTGAGCAGACTGAGTTAATTGAAGGCAGATGGTTAATGAAGGCAGACTGGTTAATGAGGGCAGACTGGTTAATGAAGGCAGACTGGTGAATGCTCAGAATGGAGCACCGTTCGGTGGGTGGGCTCAACTCAATCGTCTACGCTCCTTGGGTTTAACTGAGTGATATGAGGTCTGACGATGGGCGGTGAACGGAAGTTGAACTGAGATGAGAGTGCACCATTGAAGAACAGCAACAGCCACACCTTGTGCTGTAGTTTTATGTACATCATATTCAGGAAGACCTGTTTTATGGAAATGTCTTAACTTCATAGCACGATTGATGTTCTTTTGGTGCTCTTCTACGAATCTCTGGAACATCAATCAGAGTTAACGGTTTTATTTGAAGTTTTAAACAGGAGGGCGCCGCACTTCCAAAGTTTCGTAATGTAATCTTGCTCTGTTTTCCTTCTAGCTGTCCACGCTTCCCAAAGTTAGTGCGCCTCGGAACACTGCCCAGTATGACGTGGATCTCATCCTACTATTTTACCCGTTCATTTCTCTGATATTTCGCGTTTTCTTTTACGTCGGGTCAAATGCACTCTCTTGTTGACCTTGATAAATCCAGGATCAGATATTTTGTCTGCGCCCACCAGTATGCACAATATCTGGAATGCGTTCAGCAGCATTCTTAATCATCCCTCTCAGCCGTTTTTAGTTATGACTGAAAGCTGGAAATCCATTGCCGCACTCCCACTCACGGCTTCTTAGGGGGGGGGGGTCATTGTATTCACTACTTATTGCTTGCTATCTGGGTTTAACAGCAGCACACCTGCCACGGTCTGATACTGCCGGGCACGCGGCTCACCGCCTGTACAAGGTATCGTGGCGGTACAGCTACACGGTATAGACGGATCCGGGGGGGGGGGGGATATGACTCAGATTCCTCGGCACAGATGTCATTAATCAGACCCCCTTGCCAGCCTCTCCGACATTTACTCCTTCTGTCATAGAGTATCAGTGCATACTGCATACAATCATGCGTTGCCCGTGTGCTGAATACACCACCATCTGTCTCTGTCAGATAAGCGTTTTGTTGATTTCCTTGCTGACGCCTTTATTCGTTTTGGAAGCAGTTTGCTCACGGGGGGGGGGAGGGGAGGAAACCATCGGGATAGTGATCAGAGCGTGGTGAGAAGTGTCCCACCTGTTTGCCGGAGCAGTTCCCTTCCTCAGTTATTTTGTCCGAGTGGTGTCCCGTCACCACTGAACTCCTTCCCGGCCGTCTCAGAATGACGCCCGTCTCAGATGACGCCCCTCTCAGATGAACGCCGTCAGATGAACGCCGTCTCATGATGACGCCCATCTCAGATTGAACGCCGTCTCAGATGACGCCGTGCTTCAGATGACGCCCACGTCTCAGATGAACGCCGTTCTCAGATGACGCCGTCTTCAGAATGACAGCCCGTTCTCCAGATGACGCCCGGTCTCGATGACGCCCTCTCAGCTGAGCCCGTCTCAGAATGAGCGCCCGTCTCAGATGACGCCCGTCTCAGATGACGCCCGTCTCAGATGACGCCCGTCTCAGATGACGCCCATCTCAGATGACGCCCGTCGCTCCGTGCTGGTCATTTATCGCAGTCACCGGACAGTCATTTATCGCAGTCACCGGACAGTCATTTATCGCAGTCACCGGACAGTCATTTATCGCAGTCCACGGACAGTCATTTATCGAGTCACCGGACAGTCATTTATCGCATCGCAGTTCACCGGAACGTCCATTTATCGGCAGTCCACCGGACAGTCCATTTAATTGCAGTCACCGAACAGTCATTTATGCAGTTCACCAGGACAGTCATTTATCGCTGTCAACCCAGGACAGTCATTTATAGCAGTCACCGGACAGTCTTTTATCCGCCATCACCGGACAGTCATTTATTTCGCAGTCCACCAGGACAGTCCATTTATTATCGCCGTCACCAGACAGTCCGTTTATCGCAGTCACCGGACAGTCGGCCAGTTCAGGCGGCATACAAGACACCGGTACACCATGACATTCATGCAGCGCCTGGGATGCGACCCCAGCGCGCCCATCTCGTAACGTTCCAGTCACGAGACGCGCGCACCAACCAGTGCACCACTGAAGTCTGGCCGAACAATGCTAGGAACTCTCAGGTCTGCACTGATACTCTGCGACTATAAGGCATAAGCTTGTTCTTATTGGTACTTACGCTTTGTGGTGCTTGTGGCCACGTGAGCTTACGGTTTTGTTACCTCACTTTGCTTGCGTTGTGATCAACCGACGCTTGACATTTGTTGCCCCCCCTCCCCCACCCCCACCGCATCAATCATCATCCTCTACCGACGCTGCTAGGTAGGTTATAAGCAGGTACTGCGTTGGCTGCAACACTTTTTACACTTTTACAGTTAGACAAGATTGGTACTGAGAGGGCCAATAAGTGCTCCACATAGCCTAGTAGTTGCGGCGTCATTAGACCCAAACCATCATCATCATCAGAGGTTCAATAAGTTCTGTTAAACTGAAGGGAATGGTTCTGAAGTCTGAGCCATTTGACAAAGTGACGTGATTGGTAGTGGTGCAGTTTATGATGCTCCTTCCACGAGAGAAACGCAATTCAGGTATATGATTGCTCTCAATGCTACTGTTTATCTCCCAAAGACGCAAAAAATGTCAACTCACAATGTCGTTAGGAACCTGATAGCCATCAAAGATGTGCATATAGTTGACTCGGCATAGAATCGTACTCCACTCGGCTTTGAAATCCCTTCTCTCAGATGAAGCTGATGTCAGGCGGTATTCAGTCAAAGTATTTTCATTATTTATTATCTGTAGAATGAGTCTGATGCATTTCTTGAAATGTCGTTTCTTATTTGTGAGACATATCGTGCCCATTGTCTGTTGCTTTAGTCTACTTTGAAAGAAGTTTATTTGGGCTGGCGATAGTTGAGCTTTATTAACATTGATGAATAGATGGTGAGCCGACCTGACATCTGCATTGATGTGCAGTTCGTATTGTGATGCAGATTTATTTGCCTGGACGGAGCTCTTGGGATTCATAGCGGGTCTGTGGTGCGCCAAACTTAGAATACTGAACTATGAAGAAACTTTCCCGACGAAACCAGTATATTTGTTTTATTATTTATTATGTGCAGACATAAATCGATGCCTTGGTATCGATTATGCATAGAGCCGGGTAGACATTGTTGGCTAAAAATCAGTTTTATACCATTTTGGTATTATATATGTTCAGCAAAGTTATATGATTTGCATTTTCGTTGCGCTCCCGTTCTCGGTACTTCGGTTGGACGCTTAGTGTTTCATTTTTTCCTTATCAGACAGTTTTTCAAAGGCAGCCTATCGCAAGTTGAATTTCCTTTGTGTTCAACTGTGCGTATTTTTCGGAGAATAGGCTAAGCATCTAGGTCAAACCTCGCTCAAAAGTATTGGAGCCATTTGTGGTCGTCGTTACGGATCGTTTATACTGTCGTTCTTGCAACATCCCTGAATAAAAACTTGCTAGGAATGTAAATGGCTGTGTGAGACATTGCGGGTGATTTTCCGGCGGCATTCAGCAGTGAGCTGTTGTGTACCTGGCAGGCCGTGTGAGTGTGACACTGAGAGACGTCCGGGTGACGCGGAGACAGTGTCCTGAAATTGTGCTGTGCAAGAGTGTGATGAATGCTGAGAGGACTTCACTGTTCCAGGAGGTGGATATCGAGGTTAAAATTTGTATGATAATAACCCAACAATCGATGCTTCGATTGTTGGGCTTCGATGCTTCGATCGATGGCAGTCAGTTTGCTGTATATTTAGCCCCAAAATAGCTGTTCTGATAATAGTTTTCGTTTTGTACTACAATTGCGTAAGTGCACTGCAAGTTCAGAGGACTTACATGCAGCAAATGATCCATTAGTCCAGCTGTTCCACTTAAAAGTACAGGGGCCCGCAGTTGCTATGGTACACACTAAGGTCCGGCTTATTTTCTCCTGTAGCGTATGTTTGACGGTGAAACGACCATATATGCATTCAAACCGCATATTTACTGCGACCTTCAAATTGATATATTGACGCATTGGCTTCACTTATCCATGTGGTGCTTTTAAGCAAAAAAAAACGTTGATTTTACCGCAAAGCACTAAAAACGGATTTTTTCCTTAAAAGCAGCCAATAAGATAAAGTCAGCCAATGCGTCAATATATAAATTTTAAACTCTCAGAAATGCGGTCTCAATGCATTTATGGTCATTTCTTAATTTATCGACAAACATACGCCAGAGGAGAAAGGAGCCGGACCTTAGTGTGTACCATAGCAACTGTACGCTAGAGGAGAAAGGAGCCGGACCTTAGTGTGTACCATAGCAAGTGCAGGAGGTACCTCAGATGTTGGAAAAGCTGCTAAACTGAAAAGCGGAAAATATGAATTATTTTGGCGTCTTTCGCAGGAAGTTATTCGCATGGCACCCGAATTTGCTACTTATGGCTTGTCTCGATCGTTAGTGACGTCTTTTCGATGGCAAGTGATGTGCCAAAGCAAGTTAATTTAGGTGTCACTTTCCACTCATATTTGTGAAATTCAGGCCACTGCACTGAGAGCGAGAGAAACGTCTGACCTGTCTGTCAAGTAGTCCACGCTGTTCTTGTCATTGCCCGTCTCTGGCCATGTACACACACGCACACACACACGCACATCGCACACGCAGCGCACACTTCCGCAATTACACATCACATATTCACAAATAAACACACACAGGCGACGACTCAGTCCGTCGCGCCCGTCCAAATATCCGACTTGTTTTGGCTTCAGAGACGGTCGCACTGAGTCATCGGCTGGGACTTTGGCGGCCGACCGGAGCCGGCAGCTCTCCCAGCGCTGCCGACCGGAGCCAGCCGGCTCGGTTTACAGGGAGTGTGCCTACTCACATCGGTCATGTGGAGTTGTTGACACTGGTCTAAAGAACAGATTTTTCTGAACTTTGCCATATACTTCATTTTTCCAGATTCACTCTAGTTGCTGAGATATTCCAAATTCGCCAAGGTCAGGCTGACAGCACAATGTTATCGCTATTCGCCAGATAGCTTTCGCTACTAGAAGCATTGCTCTTATATTGCAACGCTAGCATATACCGTTGACGTTGGCCAAGAGAAAACAGCTCATGCGCGCTGAAAGCAGCTGCCGAACAGAGCCTCGATAACTATTTTACATTGTTCGTATGGGGTTTATTGTCTTTGGTGCGCTATTCTAGATAACATCTTCTTTACTCTGCTTATAGTGACGATCGTTTATGGATTTTGAAACAAAATATGATATGCAAAACAGAATATAAGTAAAGTATCCAATAATCAAACCAATACCTTCTTACCGTAAGAAAAACATATTTGATATTCCAAAAGAGTAGGCACACTTCCTTTAAGACGGAGCGCCCTCAGCGCGTTCCGACCGGAGCAGCCGGGCTCGGGTTAAAGACGAGCCGCTCTCCCAGCGCTTGCCGACCGGAGCCACCGGCTCGAGTTAAAGACGGAGGCCGCTCCCAGCGCTTCCGACCGGAGCGCCGGCTCGGGTTAAAGACGAGCACCTCCCAGCGCTTCCGACCCGAGCAGCCGGCTCGGGTTAAGACGGAAGCCGCCCTCCCAGCGCTCGCGGACCGGAGGCCAGCCGGCTGCGGGTTAAAGACGGAGGCCCCCCCCAGCGCTTACCGACCGAGCAGCCGGGCTCGGGTTTAAGACGGAGCCGCCTCAGCGCTTCCGACGAAGCAGCCGGATCGGGTTAAGACAGAGCCGCTCTCCAGCGCTTCCGACGGAGCCAGCCGGCTCGGCGTTAAAGACGGAGACGCCCTCCCAGCGCTTCCGACGGACGCAGCCGGCTCCGGGTTAAAGACGGAGCGCTCTCCCAGCGCTTCGACCGGAGCCAGCCGGTCGGTTAAGCGGACCGCTCTCCCAGGCTTCCGACCGGAGCCAGCCGGCTCGGGTTAAAGACGGAGCCGCTCTCCCAGCGCTTCCGACCGGAGCCAGCCGGCTCGAGTTAAAGACGGAGCCGCTCTCCCAGCGCTTCCGACCGGAGCCAGCCGGCTCGGGTTAAAGACGGAGCCGCCCTCCCAGCGCTTCCGACCGGAGCCAGCCGGCTCGGGTTAAAGACGGAGCCGCTCTCCCAGCGCTTCGACCGGAAGCCAGCCGGCTTCGGGTTTTAAAGACGGCCGCTCTCCAGCGCCCGACCGGAAGCCACCAGGTCGGTTAAAGACTGGAGGGCCGCCCTCCCAGCGCTTCCACCGAAGCCAGCCGGCTGCTGGTTAAAGACGGAGCGCCCTCCTAGCGCTTCCGACCGAGCCAGCCGCTCGGTTAAGAGGAGCCGCTCTTCCAGCGCTTCCGACCGGAGCCAGCGCGGCTCGGGTTAAAGACGGCGCCGCCCCCTTTTTTTTTCCCAGCGTGTGCATGCAGCTCATTTTGCATCAGTTTATGCCCTCCTTGTTCTTGTGAGTAAATGATGGCGCCCGATCCCTGAACTCTTATCTTGTTTCGGTGTACTCGTATCGTTTGCGTGGTTTATCTTCACTCGGAGCTGGAAGTGGCCGCGCTGGAGAGTGATTTCCGGAGATAATGTCGGGTTTACAGTCGGCATTTCCGCCCTGGCGGCCGCCATAGACAGTGATTGGCCGAGGGGGCGTGACTGGGGAGGGGGGGGGGCTGGCTTGTTCAGTCAGACAGATGGATTGTTCAAGACAGACAGATGGCCTGTGTGACTGACCGGCTGTGAGGGAAGCGGTTGTGATACTATGTGATGGACGGGGAAGATGTGCGGTTCCGCGTTTCTTCTAGAGCGTCTAGAAAAGTTCCCTGCTACAGCCGCGGACGCGTGTGGTCATTGAATTCATTCTTCCGTTCACATTGTTTTGCTGATAGCTGGAAGGGGTTGGCAATGTCAAACCAGTGTACAACATCATGTACATGGCGCTTTCAGTGACGTTCATCGAACTATTCGACAGGTTGTCGAATCTGCGCACTTTAATTAACAGTTCTGCAGATCACCAGCATAGCTCATGTGTTGCTTCATGCAGGCAGAGTGGGGTCAGTGTGAATGGAAAAAAGAGATATTCATGCCACGGGAAAACCAGCACAAGGCAAATAATATATATATATATATATATATATAGTTATATAGTATTATATATATAGTTAGTATATTATTATATTAGAGTGGTCCAATTTCCAAAGATGGTGGAAATGTTCTGCTCCTCAAGGCTGCTCCTATTCCTTACACCAATATGTAAATCCATGCAAAATTTTGGAATGATCGGACAATCGCAACAAAATGCACGTTTTTGTGCACATTGTGTCAGACCGGTATGTATAAAGCAATGGGAGCTGGGGCAGCTGAGAACTGGCAACCCACTAATAAAAAATAAGCTCAACTATTATTTCCTAGTGGTTCGTTTGGCTATTGGATATACCATCAATTGTTTTGAAACTTATACACTCGCGTAGTATTCCTATACTCGCACATTCGCGCCAAAAATCGCTAACGGGTGTAATACAGATGTATTCAATGAAAATGACATACTCTTCAAGCATCGGACGGCGCTCTTTGATCACTGACGTCCTCAAACCTTCTCCCGAAATCGGGGTGAGACAACGGGAGGAGGTTGAAGGAGTACGCTTATGGTGCGGCTGATATCATTGTTCTTGTCAACATAAACCCAACCTTCGACGCAAACAGCTAGCTGATACCGCCTCTAAACTCTCTAATCGTTCCTGGCGGCCCCCCATAACGCTGCTCTGGCTGCTTCAACTTCTCTTAACTTCTCCGTGAGAGGTTACTACTGTCTATTGTCATGTCCATTGTATCACGTGAAGTTATTTTGTATCGATTAACTTAAACAATGGTCATGAAACAATCAAGCCTCTAACCTCAGTATGCCTAAGTTGTTCGTACGTACAGTTGCATCGGACTTACCTTTTTTAATTTTGCTCTCGCGGTATAAATAAAATGTTATGGTAAACAATAAGATGGAGTCCTATTGGCGAGAGATAACACCAATCCCCCACGGACATACTTGGTTAGAAAGAATGCTAAAAAGCGAGGAAAAACGGTGAAGGACATTAACCCGCGCCCCACTGGGCCTCTGCATTTCCTTCGCCCGACTGGGGGGGGGGGCGGTGTTTGAACACCCCCCTCCCCACTCCAACTCGGCTCATACGTCACATAGACCAAAACAAAAAACACTGTTCGAACCGTTATCACAAATCATTTCGAAACTATTTCATTTTTTTTCGCTCACGTCAAAACTCAGGTCACCAGAGGTCATCGAAGGTCAAATTTTCCATTTTTAGGATATCGCTCCAGAAAACCCCAAAATATCTCGGCTAATGCTAATTCTAGAACGAACGTTAAAAAAAACGAAATTCGCTGAGCCATTGAAAATTCTGCAATGCAGCAACACTCGTATGAATACAACATCAACAAATCTGACCTCAGGTCAATAGTTTAGGCTCTAGAGGCCAGTGTAATACCAAAATGAGCTATAATCTTGGCAAAAATATTATTCAGCGAATAACTTTTTACGCTAACAAAGGATAACGCGTACTGTTTAACACCATCTGTTTGTCTTAGTACAAGGCGCTTTTGAAATATGTTAAATTTGATCATGTTAGTACATATAAAAATGACCTCAGGTCAAGGTCAAGTGAGTGACCAATTTGGTCATGTCTGATATTTCAGGAGCAGGTGCTCTTGACGAAGCATAACACACAATGGATGAAGTTAACATCTCTAAAATCATCCATAATAATGTTTTAGATAAAATAATGACGAAAGGTGATCAGTGAACCAATACGGAATAGAACTCAAATAGACCCCTAAGGGATCCATGAAGCAAAATAAATAGTCACAGGCTGGAAGCAAGCTGGTAGTTTCAAAAAGTCTGCGAAGCCTTAAGATAAATACCATGAATATAATACCTATAATTGTGGCACATAGACAGATAGATAAGAACAAGGAGCACCTTGAGGAGCACTAACCATTAATCTACATTTTGGATCACCATGTAGGACACTTAGAAGCACAACTCAATTATATACTATAATATATAGTATATAATACATATTTAATATACAGTATATATAATATTATAAATATAATATATAATAGAATTAAGTGTAATATTCCAAAAGTTGCCCAGGATGTTGCAGGTCGACGTGCCTGCAAAGCAGGTGCCATGTTGATGCCCATCCCACCTCCTCCCCTCCCCCTCATCCTTGCCGGCTAATGTAATTTGCAACCGTCAGTCCAAGGCCGCTGGCTGTCTAACAAAACTACGCCATGTCGCCTGTAACGGCGCCACTAAGCATCTCCGTGGGGAAACGTGGTGTGGCGGCGGAAAATATTACAATGTCGCTGTCAACTGATGTGTCTTCTCGACTTTGCAGACGAAAGAGACCGCAAGGATCGGCGATTAAGATTGAAAATTGCGCTGCTTCAACTTGAATAATAACCTTCATATTCTGAGGCATGCAAAGCACCTATCTTCTATATTGTTTTTTAGCCTGATTAAAAATATTTCAGTTAATGTTGCTGTATCCATTAAATTGATCGTGATTGATCGATCTTTTCAACATTCAATGACACAGCTTTTGTCCACTCATCGTTGGCACCAGTTGTTTGTATCAGCGCGGCGGTTCGGTTTTGTCCGGGCGGCGGTCCCTGACACGGACTCCGGTTCGGTTTGTGTCCGGGCAGCGGACACAGATTCCGGTTCGGTTTGTGTCCGGGCAGCGGTCCCGGATAACGGAGACTCCGTTTCAGGTGCAATGTCCGGGCAGCGGAACAGACTCAGGTTCGTATTGTGTTCCGGAGCAGCCGGTCACCGGACACGGACTCCGGTTCGTTGTGTACCGGGAGCGGTCCCTGACACAGGACTCCGTTCGGTTTGTGTCGCCGCGGTCCAAGAGACAACGGAACTACCGGTACGCGTTTGTGAATCCCGGCAAGCGGTCCCATGACACGGATTCCAGAGTCGGTTTGTGCGGGCAGCAGTCCCTGAAACCCACGAGACTCACGGTCTCGTTTGTGTCCGGGCAGCAGGAGTCCCCTGAAACGGACATCCGTCTCGCGTTTGTAGTCGGGCGCGGTGCCGGGCACGACTTCCGACCGTTCGGTTTGGTCCGGGGAGCGTCCATGACACGGACTCCGGTTCGGTTTGTGTCCGGGGCAGCGGTGCCTGACACGGACTCCGGTTCGGTTTTGTCCGGGCAGCGGTCCCGGACACGGACTCCGGTTCGGTTTGTGTCCGGGCAGCGGACACGGTCTCGGGTTCGGTTTGTGTCCGGGCAGCGGACACGGACTCGGGTATCGTTTGTGTCCGGCCGCGGTCCCGGGACAACGGAACTCGGTGTCGGTTTGTGTCCGGGCAGCGGCACGGGACTCCGGTTCGGTCTCTGTTGTCCGGGCAGCGGACACGGACTCGGGTCGGTTCTGTATCCGAGGCAGCGGATCCCGCGACACGGCTTCCGGTTCGGTTTTGTGTCCGGGACGGCGGTCCGGAGCACGGACTACCCGGCTTCGGTTTGTGTCCGGCGGCACCAGTCCCGGGACCACGGCTCGAATTCGGTAATTGTGCCAGGGCGGCGGGTCACCTGACACGACTCGGTTCGGTTTGTGTCGGAGGCAGCAGTCCGCGGACACGGACTCGGTTGAGTTTGATGATCCGAGGCAGCAGTGCGGCCACAGATCCGATTCGAAGTATTGTAGTCCGGGCCAGCGGAAAAACGTCTCGGGAATACTAAACGTCTGTGTCGGCAGCGTCCCGGACACGGACTCCGGTTCGGTTTGTTCCGGAGGAAGCGGTCCCTGGACACGCGGACGTTCCGAGTTCGTTTGGCATCCAGGGCAGCGTCCCGGACACAGGACCATAACCGTTAAAAGGTATTGTGTAGCCGCGGCAGTGGTGCGAGAACCACGGACTCCGATTCGTTTTCCGGGCGAGCAGTCCCTGACACGCGACTCCGGTTCTGGTTCTATGTCCGAGGACAGACGGACACAAAGAGATCTCGGGTTCGGTTATGTGTCCGAGGCGGCGGTCACCGGACACGGACTCCGGCTTCGGTTTGTGTCCGGAGCGGTCCCTAGACCACGACTCCGGAGTTCGGGGTTTGTGTCGGGCAGCAGGTCACCGAACACGGACTCCGGTTATGGTTTGTGTTCCGGGCAGCGGCTGCGGACACGGCACTCCGATTCGAGTTTGTCCGGAGCGGCGGCTCACTGACAACGGACTCCGAGTTCCGTATTGTCGTCCGGGCAGACGAACCACGGTCTCGGAGCTTCACGGATTTAGTGTCCGGCGCCGGGCCGGACACGGAACATCCGGTTACAAAGGTTTGTCATCCGGGCAGCGGAACGGACTCCGCCGGGGGATTCGTTTTTGTGTCCGGGCAGTGGTGCCGGAACGGATCGGTGGCAGAACGGCAGCATCGAGCCATGTCTGCGTCACGCTGCGTGTCAGCTGCTGTCTGTGTCAGCAGCGTGCTGTCTGTGTCTGCTGTCTGTGTTAGCTGCAGGCACCCGGTCGACGTATCAAACCAACGTCAAACTGTACCGCACCATTTTCATTATCTAAGGGTCAACCTTTATTAGCGGTCTTCGAACAGAGGTAGCAATATCTGTAGAGCCAGATCGAAAAATGGTTGTAGTGAATAAATCTACTTCTTCTTAAAAGGGTCACTAGTCTGTGTCGAAGTTGACTTACAGTTAGTTAGAAGTTACTCGAACGTTTATACAGGTGCCTGGGCCGTCAAGTCACGTGACTTTATCCCAGAGCTTCGCTTGCACTTGAAAAACTGTGTTGATTAGTTAAAATGCAATGATACAAATAACTACTATTTACCCCCACAAAGCTAGATCAAATTATATACATGAGTAACTAAGTTTCTTTGGCAAAGTGTCGGATATAAGTTATAAAAAATCGGACTTAAATAAATTAAAAACTCAGATTACCACTGTTTCATTCGTCAAAACCGATGATTCCAAATCCGGAAATGTCTTCGCCACAAACGCACGATCGCTGGTCACGTGACCGAGCTGAGACGCGCTTTACTTATATTTTAATCGCCTTGGTATTACTACGCGAAAGATTTCGGCGGGGTCGAAACTTGTTTTTCAACGACATGTTTATGTAATGCTGTGTCGAAATTCCTTAGCGTATGCGAAAAAGCGTCTTCAGCCAAAACTAATTTTTCGATCTGCTCTACAAAACTGCTATCTCAGTTCAAAACCCCATGTTAAAGGTGGACACCTCCCTTTTAGTTATATTTACTTCATTGTTTATTACTGATTTGATCAGTAACTAGTTGCATTTTACTTCTAGGGTTTTATCGCCGGTGAGCCCCAATCACCACCACCACCACCACCATCATCATCATCATCATCTAAACTTGGATGGTATTTAATGAGTTGACGGGATCGCTGAAAGGATACATTGCCTCTCCGTAGCTGAGAGCAGAGCAGTTGAGTGGTGCGCCGTGCCATGTCTGCCAAACCACCCATCAGCCGCTGACGGTGGCCGGTGACGAGCCTGCGCTGCTGCAGCTGTCTGTCCTGTCCGACTGTGTGGCGGCCATTATTGGTGTGCTCTGAGAAGGGCGGCCGATTGCCGTGATGGCCCCACAAACCAGCCGGCTATCTGGTCCGACCGAACCAGCCAGCCGGCCGGCCGGCTAACTCCGCAGCGGCCAGCGGCGCGGCACGTCAGTGGGCCAGCTCAGGCCAGCTCAAGCGATCAGACGACTTATAGTGCCGTTTTTCACAGCATTTGAACTGGCGAGAATCGAGATGGTCTGTGACATTTATTAGATATATTTCAGGATAATCAATGCATTGAAAATTGTGCAATTTACACAAGTGTTTCCATTTTGGCTGAATTATTTGATCGCGTAGCCCTAGAATCGGGTGGAATGTCGAGCAAAGCTTGTTGGCCATGCCCTGAATCCACCAATCGATAGTGCAGTGCTAGTTCAGTGCAAATAGTTCAGGTTCCGGCGAAATGCCAGAGTGGATGGCGGAACAAAATATGTTACGTGCTGCTGACATCCGCGGCTCGCACAATGCTGCGGCTCACAGCAGTCATGCGACCTACAATAGAGTCATCGCTGCCCTTTCATCCCCACAGCCGTAGTATGGGCGGCGATCGTCCTCGACAGCTGGTGACAGATCTGTGTATATCCTGCAGAGCTGCCGGAGGTGCAGTTTGCCTGCGGGGTGCGTCGCGTGCTGACTCCGGAGCGGTGGGCGGCCCGCTCGGCGGCCGGTGGAGGTAGCACTCTCTGTCGCCGCCAGCTGCCGCTCCGGCTCGCCTGGGCCTTCTCCGTCCACAAGTCACAGGTAGGTGTCGCTAGGTGGTATTATGGCTGTGTTCTACCCGTCAATGCCCGCGGGGAGTCCGGGGAATCGGTAGAAAAGTGCTTTCTACTGATTCCCGTAGCGAAGAGTTAAGAGGAATGCCAATGTATGAGTACATTGCCGAACTGCAGTAGAGTAAAATCCCCGCCGGTGATTCCAGAGATTCCCGCCGGGAATTTGACGGTCAGAACACGGGAATTTATCGGCCCCGTTTGTAACAGTCAAATGGAAAGGTGTAACTCCGGCCTTGGTCAGGTTCCATACGTATTCATAAATGCATTCTAAGTATGATATAAAGGACTGCATGCGACGTAATCGTGTGTAATGCATTTCTTAGACGTCTGTTATACTTCCGGGACCTGCCGTCGGCATCTGCACTTTTCCCGCCGAATTGCTGCGTGTTTTGTGCTTGCATGGCGGAGGGGGCGGCTCAGTGCGTGGTCAGGACGGTCCGTGGTGGGGGAGGGGGCTGCTCAGTGCGTGGTGTGCCGCACACAGCAGCAGCCGGTGGAGATTTGTGGTGGCGGCGTGCGGCAGCCGGCTATCTCTGGGTCCTTCCGAGCCGGGCCCTGTGAGATAGAGAGGGATGAGGCAGTCGGGTGGGAGGGGAGACGAGACAGTACACGGACCGGGTGGGAGGGGAGACGAGACACTCGTGACGTGTTGGGTTGACCGCCTGGCCGTCACCGCCAGCCGTCAACAGCCGGCTGGTTGGACCAGGCTGCGTTCGGCCAGGGCTCAGTCTCAGTAGCGGGGCTGTGTTCGGCCGGGGATCTGTCTCAGTAGCGGGGCTGCGTTCTGCCGGGGCTCTGTCTCAGTAGCGGGGCTGCGTCGGCCGGAGCTCTGTCTCAGTAGCGGGGCTGGTTCGACCGGTGTTCGCTCGTAGCGGGCTCGTTCGGCCAAGGGCTCAGTCTCAGTAGCGGCTGTTTCGCCGGGGTCAGTCTCAGTACGGGCTGTGTTCGGCGGTTTCTGTTCTCATTACGGGCTGCGTTGGGCCGGGGCTCGTGTCAATGCGGCTGCGTTCGCCGGGGCTCTGTCTCAGTAGCGGGGCTGCGTTCGGCCGGGGCTCTGTCTCAGTAGCGGGGCTGTGTTCGGCCGGGGCTCTGTCTCAGTAGCGGGGCTGTGTTCGGCCGGGGCTCTGTCTCACCAGTCAGGCTGTGTTCGGCGGGGCCGGAGTCCTGTCTCAGCAGTCAGGCTGTGTTCGCCGGGGCCGGAGTCCTGTCCCAGGCCGCCGTCTTTGTGTGTGGCGGCCCGCTGAGCCGGCTGTTTTCCACTGCTGTGGTGGCCCGGTTATTGTGTGCGGTCACGGACGGGCGGCCTCTCTGCTCGGAGGAAGCTCCGCACGCCTGCCACAAGTTCGAAGGCCTCCCGGGATCTCCTCGGCTGCAAATTGGCGATTTATGGGCCTGTTGCTGGCCGACTTTAAAGGCGCTGATTTTGAGGGAGGTGGGGAAGGGACGGAAAGAGTCGGTCACCCTTTGCTATGGAGCGGTGTGTCCGGTTGAGGCCAGTGTGGGATAAATATTGGGCTAGTTTTGGGTCAGTGCGTGATGACGTCAGAGTGTGATGAAGTGGTTTAGTTTGGAGAAGCAGCTGGTGGCCCGCCCACCCTCGCGGGGAGGCCGCATTCTGAGAGATATATGGCTTCAGTGCCGGCCGGTGGTCTGAAATGGTAAATGATTATACCTCCGCGGTATCTTTCCGCCTCGGTTGCTTCTTTGTCTTAGCTGCCGCTGCGGCTGGTGTCGACGGCTGGATTGGAGTAAAGGATGCTAAGGGGGCTCGTTTCGTCGCTTGTCAGTGGTGTGTAGGCTTCATAGGACAGACATTCGGTGCGCAATATGTGATCTCCCCGCCGGAATAAATATTTCACTGGGGATTTGGGTTCGCTGCTTTAACTTTGACTCACGTGCAACAGTAAGTCTGCTTTCCCACTGTCAGTCGTTTGTTAAGGTAGCAATGATAAATCAGCTTGTAATAGCAGCGTATATCAAGTGCATTAAGTATTCTACCACATTGTTTTATTAGTATATTTTGTTAACCAATCCAGGGTTAGGTATATGCATTATGGTAGGGCAAGGGGACCAGGTAAGACTGAGACTTCTTCGAATGTTATTATTTTGTCATAGTTTATCTTGAGTGCTGAGGGTGCTGTGCTCCAAAGATTATTACTAAAAAATGATGCATGTTCTTACGAAACAATTACGGCGCGGGTCATAAAGTCATAAAGTCATAAATTTCCAGTTCAACAAAGAGCCTCATGGGCCCGTTCTGGGTTGTACGGTACACATGGACGTGAACAGCACACGTCTTTTCACATACACGTTGCCCTCGCAGGGCACCATATTCACTCAACACTACCGCATTTTCATAATTTAACTATCCAGTACTGAGTACATATAACATCGAACCACTAACAGCGTCCTGAACAACGATCCCTCAATAATTTTAGCAATCAACATTCACAAACACTCATTCCATACAAACCTTGTAATACTCACATTAGTCCCATACATACACCACGTCACTCCTTCTAAAAAATAATCCCTTTTCCTGTGAGCAGCAAATTTCCAATTAGTTTGTTCTTAAACGTATATCACATGTGTACTACTGAACTAATAGACTATATCCCAGGAATATTTATAAACAAAACCCTTTCCCGAAAAATATTTATCTAGCCCAGTTTTGAAAGAAACTAATGTGGTTTCACTGATAACATCACTTGGCAAATTATTCCAATGGCTCACAGCCCGTCTACTGAAAAACAATCAATCAAGGGTCAATGGGCAGGGAGGGCTGGTCTGTCTGAGGTGTGTAGTTAAGGTGTCTGTGTGTTAAGGTGTCTGTGTGTCTGTCTCGGCAGGGTATGACGCTCGACTGTGTCGAGATGGCTCTCTCCCGGTCGTTCGAGCCCGGCCAGGCGTACGTGGCGCTCTCTCGCGCCAGGAACCTGCGCTCGCTGCGCGTGCTGGACTTCACGGCCGCCTGTGTGCGCGCCCATCCGGCCGTGCTGAAGTTCTACGCCGGACTGCAGTGTGGCTGACACTGGACTGCAGTGTGGCTGACGCCGGACTGCAGTGTGGCTGACACTCGGACTGCAGTGTGGCTGACACTCGACTGTCTCACTAGTAAATGGGCCGAGTGTCCTGGTAGGCCTCCAGTGCGGCTGACACCGGCGTGGGGCTCGGTATCTCTGTTTACTGAGCCGCCCAGTGGTTAACAGCGCAGTCGCTGACCGGGAGACGGTTTGGTTTGATAGCAGATCATGAACGGGCCGATCATGTTAGACTTAGGCCTACCAACTCAGGGTTGCCTACACCTATCCTTCGAATAGCGTTCCTTGCTTCTACCGAAGATCTCCGTGTGATCCTCTTACTAGTCTGATTATTGTCATGACTTGATATCGTCCTCGCTTGCCAATCATTTCTGGGGCCGAGTGTGCGCTCAGGTTTGCTATTGCCACTGGCCACGTTTCCGTGCATTGGCTGGCTAGTTAACTCATAGACAGAGCCCCGGCCGACACAATAACCGGTGCTCAGTCGCTGGCTAGTTAACTCATAGACAGAGCCCCGGCCGACACAATAACCGGTGCTCAGTCTTCCCGGCGCTCAATGCAATTGTTTCATATGTCTGATATATTGCTGCTGATTGTTAAGTGCCGTTATCCGATCAACTGATAAGCGGCTAAATTCGGGCATTGTCAGCGTGTGTCTCGTGTTACTCGGTTCAATGTTCCCACCTTTTGATATTTATTTTGAGGAGTAGCTGGACGTTTATTGCGTCATACCTCTCCTCTTTTGCCAGAGCCTCGGAGCAGCAGTTTTATTTTCTGATACGAGCCGGTCGTTTCTCGACGTAGCAGTGTAATAGTGACCATCTCTCCGGAACCCCCCACCCGCACCTCTGCGAACGGTGCCCTGTTTTCGCGGAGCCGGTGCTGCGATGGGACAGGGGGTCCCTGAATGCTCGTGATGGGCTGCGGTCGGCCGCTGCCGTGACAGGGCTGAGGGATGTCAGCCTTGTGCCGAGCCGTGCCGAGCCGCTCCACGCAGCTCGCTGGAAACTATCCGAGAGCGGGGGCTGATGCTCTGTTGGACTGTTATGGCCTAACGGCTGTCGGGTGATCCGGTGGTCGGCAGCTGAGTACTCTTGGTGCCGGGTATTTTCGGAGCGGTCTTAGTCAGTTGTCTACCTGGAATAAATCCTTGTCTGTGATGACGGTGTGCAGCCCAGCTGTGTTGTTCGATGCTCAATGATTTCTTAATAAACATGGATATTGAAGCGAAGATCTGCTTTGTTTTGCAGGCGTGCTGTGATTGTGTTGTGATCCAAGAGATGACCTTGATGAGTTTCCTTAACGAAATAGAAGGTCGACGCGAGGTGTAACACACATTCATTCATTTGCAATTTGATTAGTTTGCATACTTTCTCCTCGTGCATTTCGAGAAAAGCTTTAATTTCCCTCGCTTGGTGTTTGACTTGTATGTCTGTCGATTCTGTCTTATCGTGTGTTTGTCTGATTGGTGATATATTGATGCAGTGGCGGATCCAAGGGGGGGTCACGGGGGTCATGACCCCCCCCCCCTGGGCCGTGAAGGGGCACCAACGCACCGGGGCACCAAGGGCGCAAAAAAAAATAAAGCAAAAAAATCCGCGCCACGTAGCGGCGCGGAATTTTATTGCTTTGCGTTCAAGAGGCACTAACGCGGTACTCTGCGTTAACGGGGCACCACCGCGCTGGGGCACCACCAAAAAAAAAAATGCGCTGCTACGCGGCGCACATTATTCAGTGTTCTTTGAACCATGGGCACCACCGCACCGGTGTACAAGGGGCACCACCGCGCCGGTGTAGCAGGGGCACCACTGCGCTGGTGTACCAGTGGCACCACTGCGCTGGTGTACTAGGGGCACCACGTTGTTATGTGGTCTTTGACACCACGCCGGTGTATCAGGGGCCCAGTTTACCAGGGCACCACATTGTTATATGGCCTTGGGCACCACCGTGCCGGTGTATCAGGGGCACAACCGCGCCGGCGTACCAGGGCCAAAACGGCGCCGGTGTACCAGGGGGAAGGGGCACCACCGTGCAGGTAGAGACACTGTGGGGCGAGGAGAGGCACCGGGCAACCATGCTCCCTTGAATCCAGGAGGATGGGGGAGGCCCTGGTGTCCCTGATGTTCTGGTGCCCCAATTGCATTGCTGAAAAAACATATTTTGAGCGAAATGGTGCAAAATTAAGAGATAAAAACGCGCCACATGTGCGTCCTGTTAAATTATCGATGTCACAATGTTGTTTTGACTCGTTTTGGTCGAGAACGAGCCCATAGGAACCACTTTTTATATTATGCACCTATTTTCATGGTTGGAAATCCATGAATCGTATTTGAAATTGGTAAGTAACAGGTAACTGCACCCAAGCTGTTATAACTTTATGATACAAAACAAGGGAAAAATAACGCATTTTTGTGTCCCTGCGCCGAAATTTCTTCTATCTTTGCGGTGGAAGAATCTCATTGAGTGGCTGAATTGGTGCCATTGGGCTGATACATATAGATTGTAGAATCTTTTTAATAGGGCCTAGTTATCCAGACCAAAAAATAAAACAACAAAATCTGCGGCTCTACGCGGTGCAAATTAATCGGTGTTCTTTTCCAGTACAAAAGGGTCTAATATAGACTGTACAGTGTACAGTGTACACTGTACACACTACGGGGGAGGGGGTAGGACACAGGACACGGGGGCCATGGACCCACATTTCAGGGGCGGATCCAGAGGGGGGCAGCGAGGCTGGCAGCCCCTCCCCCCCCNCACCGTTCCCTCTCACTTACGTCCCATTTCTACCCACTGACGTCCCATCTATCCCCATTGACGTCCCGTCCCGTTCCTTCCCATTGGCGTCCCGTTTCCGTCGACCCGGCACCGGAAGCGGTAGCGGAATCAGTGACGGGCGTGCCGGGTGACGGATCGGGGGCAGACCGGGGACTGCTGACCCCTCTGACCTCATCAGCCGGCTCAGCGCCGCCGGCTGATCTAACGGTGGTGATTCGTCCACACAATGGTCCGGTCCGAGACGCTCCGCTGTGGACGGCCTGAGAGGGGACCGCGCCTGACAACCGCGATTGGGCCGGTGCGGTGGACCGCCAGATCGCATCGAGGTGTCAGGTGTCAGGATAGGAGAGTATTGACAGGTTCGACCCACTGGCGGACAGGAACTTAGGGAGCATGTGCTTCTTTAGACCCACAGAGGCAGGTGTGGTGTGTATTGGTTCTGAAATTGCCAGCATAGTCTGCATCCGTAATATTGCCAACCCTGTGATATTCAAGGAAACAAGAAAGCAAATAAATGCCAATGTATGTTTTGCAATGATGTGATATATATATATATATATATATATATATATCATCACATTAAATATTATATATGATATATATACATATATATTTGCTAAACTTAAGTAAGCAGGTTTCCTTTATGCATGTATTAGTAAATATGACAGCATATTCGAGCGTTATGTCATTAACAACAGCATGGGACACTAAGCCTCACACGTTACTGCAGGTATGTTGATTTATATTTTTGTTGATATTCAAAGCGAAGAACACCTGACTCTCCCTCAAAACTGCACTTTGAAGAACACTCCGTTTTTAACTTCACACGAGTCTTCCTTAACATAAAATACCCTTTCCTCGTGTGTACATTGATGTCATGATAACACCTTGTCACGGACTGTCTTCAGAGGCCACTGAATAGAGGACACTGTCTGCAGTGGTGACAGTGAATGCCCTGACCAGTACAAGGGAAAGTCGTCATCCCGCATATTAATAATCGCTCGCAAATTAAGCACCTGTCCACCTGAAGCCCCTTTCTGCACCAGACGCCTCCATAAGAGTTAAGGACAGCTCCTAGTAAAAACAGGTACAAGCAACCAGATGACATAGGAATGAAACATGTAAGACGGTCAACTACATGCACACTTTGCCAGAACCAGTCCACGCTAAATTAAGCCTAACAAACCGCACCAGCCCACGCAGTTAAAACTGTACTACAAAGGTAGCATGTCCACGGCTTATAAGAAGGACGAGAAAATCCTTTGATATATTATCTCGGATAACTGCAGTCCTGCTAAAGCCGATGACAGGATCAATCTGATAATTGTATACACAAGCCCCAGCGTATCCAGCATAGTCATGTCAAACAATCTTTCCAAAGACACATCTGCCCTTAACCCGCGCGTTACTGGGGTATATTTCATAACGCGAGTTACTGGGGGGGTGGCATATTTATAGCCCCCCCACCTCCTAGACTCTCCGAAACTACTGGACCGATCTTAAAAATTCGAACGGCATTCGATAACACTATCAAAATTTTGTCGAGGAAACCTAATTATTCGTTTATCTCAGGGTCAACTGTGACGTTCCTCAAAGGTCACGTCAAATAAAACTTGTATATGAGACGTCATCATAGAATTTCCCCGGGTCGGTCGGCCATGTCGCTCAAAAAATCAGTTTTTTAAACGCATAATAAGTCTGGTTAAAATAGGTATGTTCGTGTATCTGACACTTCTAATTAACCATAAAAATATGACAATTTGACCTTGGGGTAAGGTCAAGGTTCATCGAGGTCCACGCAGGTCAAACATTGAAAGCACGGTTCATCATCAAGGTTAGTACACAATAGTCTATTGGTCGTTTATCGGGTTTAGACACTGCGAAGAACATGACCTTAGACACATTGTATTTAATATTACATACAAATTGAAGAAAAACTCCAAAAAACACGGAAATGCACTTTTTGCTTATTTGCTTAATAACAGTAAATGGTGGTCTAATTTTTGTCTTGAAAGGCTGCCACTCAGTCATTTTGAAGATCTCTGACTTTCAAACTTTCTACACAACATTCTTGGGATGTCAACTCAATTACATATATTCCGGTTTTGAAATTCCGAACCTTTTTGAAAATTTCAATCAAAAAAAACCTAAAAATGTTCTTTTGGAATTTCATTCAAAATCTTCTCATTTACAATTTAAAACATCAATAATTAACCCGATAAACCTAACCTCATATGCAGATACCTTAAAATATAGCCAACTTCACTTAATATCTGTCTGTTTCGACATGAATATATGCGCTGAGTCTCCTATATTCAAAAAACTTGTACTTTTGGCAGCGTTTCCCGGCAAACCCTCTATTTCTTTCAACCAAACAACCGCAAGAACATTGACGTCACTCTGACGTCATTTCCGGTTGACCTATCATGGCCTCCGTCTTTTTCCATCAGGCAGCATGTGTCCAATTGATCTGCGGACAAAGGTACATGAAAGTTGCGTCACTGATACCTACGTTGGTTTAGGAGATATTAGCAAAGAACTAACGTTGGAGGGGGGCTATAAATAGCCCCCCCAAGTAACTCGCGGGTTAGGTACCAATATTGTATTGAGTTACAATGCCCCTTGGTGACTGTGCGCGCCTAATAACTCATTCCTAAATTGGTCATTACTCATCCCACTACTTTTATCTCGACAGCATAACCTGCACTAACTCTACCAGAAATGGTGCACCCGACCAACAACATCAAGTCACTCACTAAAACTAGCACTACTCGTAGCATGATGGTTGAAAATACTTCCATACTAACAAAATGCTCAAACAGGAAAAAGCTCATGGTCTTATAAGCTGTTTACATAAGGGACAGGGATCCCCTCATAAACCGGCAAATGGACATAAGGGGTACCCTGTCCTTACATGACGGGAGACCCCTGCTACCGAGGGGTATACCGCCTGATTGATGTGTGAAGTATCGTGTGATGTTATGCTTGTTTTTGTATGAATATGAAGTATCAGACATGATAGTTTTATTAGTAATCAATGACAATCCAAACAAATACCTAAAAACAGTTTTTAGGTATTTGTTTGGATTGTCATTGATTACGAATAAAACTTTTGTATGAATGTATGCCTATTGCCTATGCATTGCCCTGTATGTATATATCATGACTGTATTGAATATGTATGCGAATCTATATCTAATATGTATGCGAATCTATATCTAATATGTATGCGAATCTTCGTTTCCCATAGGTAGACCGCTATGGTATTAGTAGGGAACGTGCTGAAAAAATTAGAGTTAAAACCATGCCAATGAAATGATACCACCGTATACTTACTCGCCCCCGAATCGATACGAATGTTGTTTTTGTATATTGTGCCTACTTTGGATGTCTGAGGATTCTACAAGTGTTAGCGAAACGTTAATGTACGCAAATATAGGCACCAGTTTTACATGGACTTTCTCTGTGGATGGCAGAACTATAATCAGACGTTTAGAAGGCCTTCTTAAGAAACATAACAACGCTCGATATGCTATCATATTTACTGATACACATATATATATATATATATATATATATATATATATTTATATAGATATTATATACATATACGAATTTACATTTGGGGCTAATACATCGCTGATAAGAGTTAAACAGGTCGCAACCTATATTTTCAATCGGTATGCAATATCTGCATCCAAAACGTCTTGTCCGCCCCTGTAGCTCAATGGGAGAGCGCTGGTCTTCTGACCTATTCCGGTAGTGGCAGCCCGGGTTGGAGTCGCTTCGGCGCTCACTATTTGCTCCTGACTGGGATGGCCTGCGGCCGGTGGCAGCAGTCGCACTCAAGGCCAGGTGACGTCAGNTAGTCGTGATCATAATTCGTGACTATCCGAAAATTGATGTTAGTTTACCGAAAATTGTGTTTTCTGTTTTGATGCTCCTTGGAACTTACAGCAAAGGAGTGTTTTTTTTCTGATTTGAACAGAAAAAGCCTTTAGCAGTGATACCACTAACCTGTCAATATCTCAAAGCTTTTCCCAAACTCGCGTTTTCCTTTCATGAAAAGGTGCAGTATTGACAACACAGTGCATGCACAATTCCGTATAAGTATCCTAATTTGAATATATATCACCCTTCCATCAGCCGATGCCACCGACTTCCCAAGGTAGGGACTTCCCGCGACTGCAGCCGTCACTGCGTAGATCAGCTGCGTCACTGATGCACAATGGTCGAAGGCCTGACGCCAGAACCGCTGCTGATAGTACGATATGTATTATGTATGTACCACGAAAACCTGTACCCGCGTTGGTTGTGATTATAACTGGGGTCTGGGACCTTTCCTCATCGCTAAGGACAAGTTCTAGGCATCGATGAAATGGTATTTGCAACCTCACGCAGCAGGCAATATTGTTCAGCGACATCGTGTTATTATTAAATCAGCTTAAAATCGGGCATACAAAGGCAGCTCACAGGCAAGCATAAGTGCCACGAGACTCCAATAAACTTTTTAAATTTTGAATCCATCCGATTATCCGATTCTCTTCCACGGAGATTCCGTGTCTGGATCCCGAAGCTGGAACTGGGATCCCAGTGGATCCCTCAGTATAAAATGCATGAATATCTTAGATCCCAGTGGATCCTGGCGCAAAATGCTTCAGGATCTGGGATCTCAGTGGATATTCAATTTTAAACAGCTTTAGATCTTAAAAACACAAAGTACAAGGGACTGACATCAAAATTTGTGGTCTCTATTTTGGGTATGTAGTGTGTATGGTACTACTATGCAGATAATTAGAACTGCATATTACGTTGCAAGTTATTCATTAGAAACATAGGATTGTAATTATTTTTCAATATTATACAAATTAACCAAAAATAGGTACCTACCAGCGTGCCTAGATCCCGAAGCTGGATCTGAGATCCCAGTGGATTCCTCGACATCAAATATGTCAGGATCTGGGATATTTGTGGATCCCTCGGCTTATTGTGTATCTGGGTATGGTATCCCATGTGGATCCCGGGACACAGGACACAAAGATCCAGATATCAGCTGGATCCAGGATCCAGGCATATGTCTGCTTCCACGATAAGTTACGTGTCTCATAAGCGCAGGCAGAGGGTCGGCCTGCAAAAAAACGCGCCATTGCGTCTTCAACCAAAATAGTTCCCTTAAAGGGACACTGCCACCTTAACAATATATTTGAGTTGAGATAGCCATTTTCCGTGCTAGGCATTGACATTATGTATAGTATAAGCTAAAACAACCACCGAGGTCGAATCACAAAGAAATTTGAGTTTGGTTTTGACATCTGTAACATCCCCAGTGTATTTGAACGGGGACCCTGATCCTATGACGTCGTCTCTCTTTACTAAATGTTGATGATAGTCGATTTGTTTTACATTTGGCCATACATTAGCCGTACATATGGCAGCGTAAAGGTTTTCTCTATTACCGAAATTCCTTCATATTACGTCATCAGCCCAAATGTTAAAACTTAACTTTTTATGAAATTGAGCGCTCTTTGTGAGAAACGAATGCCATAAACGTGTTCGGCAGCAAATACCTACTTCATATTTTGCACCACAAGCGGCGTACGTTTGAGAACTTTTGGGAAGGTGGCAGTGTCCCTTTAAAGCAGCTTGAGTTGTTAGTAACTGATGTCATTACCATACTCCGAGGCTATATGTGTGTAGCTGTCATGGGTGTCGTTTTTTATTGACCTGGTAGGGCTACGGCCCTACCAATAATTTCACATTTTAACATTAGGCCTATGGCGTTGCATGGTAAGAATGACATTACAATATATAAAGGTAGCATTGGTGCCCTAGCAATCATTTTCAGAAAATGGCGCCCGTGATAGCTGTATAGGGTCTTCTCAGATGACGTCACTAGCCGCCATTTTTTGAGGATTCGGGCCCACGAAAGTCGCGGCCACTAAAATACAAATCACGCAATAAGGTATTGGATTTCACGTATTTGCAGGCACGATTGATTGATTTATATCGTTGAATTGATGTAGTGTGAAGGTACATGTCCTCTGTGGTCTTGAAAATCTAGCGTTCTCAATCAACGTTAGAATAAACGCAATTCACTATGGATTCCGTAGTTCGCGGCAATCCATCGACCTTGAACCAATCATTCGGTGTTCAGTTTCAGTCATAGACTCACAGTAGGTACTTGTTTCGGTATGTACCACCACAATATTTTTTATCAGCGGCGGATCCAGTGGGTGGCCGGTGGCCGCAGAGGCCGCGGCCCTCCCCCGCCAGAACGCAAGAAAGGCGCCCCACGGACTGTCCGTCGCCGGACGCCCGGCGTTGGACGTTAGGATGGACGGTAGACACGGTACGGTAGGAAATAAAGTGAGCGCTCAGGGTCCCTATTTTGACTACAGCTCGCCCCTCAGACCACTTAAGTGTCCCTATCCTATCATTTTGCCCCCTTGATTATTGGAAGGCGTCCCTAAATTTGCCTGCGGCCCACTCCTAAAAAATCATGAATCCGCCCGTGATTTTTATAGTCCATCAGTTGGTCTTGAGTATATGAGCTAGTGCTGAATAGGAGGAACATTCCAATATGAATGTATGAAGGATGGCCAAAGCTCAGCATCATCCTGCCATTCACTCAGTGGCTACATCGTAACCGTCAAATAGCCCAGAATGGCATAGTTTTTCTTGATATCTTTCCCGGTCTGCCTTATCTTCCATGGACCCAAAATATCCTGGCAACATGCCTCAGGATGGGTCGAATTTCCTTCTCTTTCGTGGATATTCTCTTGATAATGATGTTACTTAACTCCAATAGAGATAAAATGTGCCAAGACGCAGCGGTGTCCATCAAACCAATGCTGGAGCGCATGGGAAAACAGTATGGCAGGGACCCTCAACCGAGTCCTCAAAAAATGGCCGCCGCGAAAGGTCCGTGACGTCAGTGAGAAGACCCTATAGGGTCTGTAGGCTCATGAGGTCTGTTTCTACTTTCACTTTCGCTTATGCGGGAGATGTCTTATACCTTTGAGAGCACTTTGCTAATGCTAATAGTCGCAATCTAAGGCATTGAATGGAAAGTATGGTCCATAAACTCAGTTTTCTCGATATTGACATTTGATCTGACCATGACCTGGCATGAACAAATATTTTGATTTTTGCAAATATTTTAGATTTGTCTAATGGAGAGCTTTCGATTGCTGCCATGCGCGTCTCGCTGCGGCTATTGGTTCGGAAGATAACGAGAGACAGAACCTTCCCCCTCCCCAGTGTTCGGATAAATACCGTAGCGGAGTGCGAGATAGTCATGCGGGTTAGTCTACACCACAGGGAAGTATGCAATAGTTAATAAAAAAGTACCGTTTCTCCATATTTCACCACGTGTATGCCATGCACCGTATCAAAACTCGTTTTCGACGATCTTCCTCGTGACATTTTCATTATGACGTCATTGCACATGGGGTGCCGCATCTAGAAGACAACTCATCACGACAAGGATACGTGTCCTGTGACGTATGGAAAGCCATTGCATGATACACGCTGTTAAGCCCTATTTTGACCACAACAGCCACCTCCCGGCTGAGAAGTTGTCTGTAACACATGCACACTGGCGGATCCAGACTCTCTCCGGGTTGTGGGGGGCATCTTTGTGTGGAAATTGGTATCCATTTTTCTCCCGGTCTGGGCCGGTCACCTTTTTTAGGTATTGAGTTAAAAACGATACTTTTGCGGAATAAAATGTTTTTTTCGGATATTTTTCTATATCGGGAAATGAAACAAAATCAATTTTTTTTCGGAAATAGATACCATAATGGATATTCCGTAGCATATGCACAATGCACATATACATAATATACATGTACATAAGAGATAATAACGTTTATCTCATACCAACTCGCAGCCCGGATTCACCGATATTTCTGGAGCGGGAGTCGGCTGAAATGAGAAAAAATGTACCCCCATTTTATGCGTGTATTTAAGTTTTTGCAGCATTTTCAGCGTGAATTTCCCTGTTGTAGTAGGTATTTAGTTATTTAGCGCAGCGCACAACTTTTTCGGATTAACCCAATAAAACCCAGAAATATAGGCGGTGGGCCTCGTAGAGGATAAGAGTCTAAAAATGTTATTAATTTAACTCAGTGTTACGACGAACCGAAGACGATGAGGATGGCTTCGTTATGATGATGGCCACCGATATGACGCCGCGAAGCGGTGTGACAATGTTAATTTTAGATAGTGGAAAACGACATTTTCATATTGGAACCAGACCGTGATTGGAGCCAAGCCTCAGGTAACCCTTTTCTTGGTTGCACAGCTCGGTATGATGACAAACATTGAAATGAAGATACATTTTCGTACACATTAGCCTCGAGTTAGAAATCACGATGACCGGTGGCAGTCAGCACTCAATAGCAGATATAATAATAATAACTGTACCTATAGGTGCATCTGTACCAAACTGTAACAAACAACTAGTAATGGTGCAAATGGTTTGAAAGCAGCAAGACTGAGGCGGAAAGACTTTTCCGCATATAAATGGTCCCTTTATACTTCATACTTAATGCTTTATACTTAATTGATAAATAGTCCCTGTGGATCTGGAGGAGCCTGGTGGGAGATCACTTGAGGAGATGGTCGTGGTCTGGTCCCCACTATAAGTCCTTCAGTCCAGCAAGCAGGGCACCACTGCAACTGGAGCAGCTTTCGGATGCCGATGTCCGCGTCCTTGCGTTCGCGTCGCCTTTTGGAGGAACTCGGCAGGCTAGCTAGCAGGGATGTAATTTCCTATTCAGTTGAGGAGGCTTGAGCCCCCCCCCCCCCAACTAAGCTTCAGCTCCCCCAACTTTTATGAAAAATTGGGTCAGATCTTGGGAAAAATATGTATTTTTGTGGATTTTGATGCGTATTTTGAGCGATTTTTGGCTGCTCAACCCCCAAAAACTTGTCTGGCCCCTGCTAGCTAGCTTAACATGTAGCCGGTTTGAAAGTTAATTCATATTTTATAAAGGGAGTGGGCCCTGGGGCCAGGAAGTACCGTCAAGGAGAGCCTTTGTCAGACACTTCATGGAATTCATTAATCCATTTTCCTAATTTGTATAAGCAATTGCGAAAATTGTGTTATGCCGTGAAGCGGCGCGATTTCTTTTCCAGTTTTGACTGTGGACAGCAGGATTTTGACAGCTGCGAAGGCTATTTTTACGTTAAATTGTTATCTTTCCCCGATAAATTTGTAACTTTTCCAGTTTTATTCTAAGATCTTTGTTTTTCATGCTCTGTAGATACAGGGAACGCGCGGGGGAAATACATGTATTGAATGCCCCTTCCCCAGATTCCTGAGGGGGCATTTGACCCTGATGCCCCCCCCCTGGATCCGCCAGTGCACATGCATTGAGTGATGCATTTTACCCAGGCCCAGGGTGGAGCGGGAAGCCAACGCACACAGTGACACCTACTCGGAGGAAAACAAAAACACGCAATATTAGACGCGGCTTGACCGAGAACAAAGACTTCCGTTGGCTGCTAAATACAAGTGTAATGCACATCTAACCACCTATTGTGTTAGTCATGCGATGGACAAAGACGTGTGTTTGTCTGCTCGTCCACCAGAGTTGTTTGAGGTCTTCTGTGTCGCGAGTAATGAGTCATAAGCGCTTTAAGTAGAGCTGTCTCTGCACTGCAGTTACAGGCTTGACAAGTTGTGTTCGTGGCTAACACTGCAGGTTGAGTTACTCATGGGCTGCGGTTTAGCCGCACCTGTTAGGCTGCCTTGGAAGGCCCTGGGGACTTAAGTACGGCCTCGCTCGGTATTTCCAGGAGGAAGCTCAAAGCTGTTTGGGGGCGTCTGACAGGTGTCGCACGTGGCGAGAGGGTGGAGTTTCCAGACGAAGACGGCACAATGCAGAGGTCTGGCTTCAGTAGAGACCCGCGAAAATAATTGTGTTGGGTCTGCTGTTGAACTAGCTTGATAGCATAGTCCTGAGGAGGGTAAGGACAGGTCAGATCGGTCGCTTAGCCACTCATACAAGTTACATATTCAGCACTCGATCTGCGAGTCTTTTTTACTCGTCTGCGACATATGCAGGTTGTCCTGTTAGTAAAATTGTTTGTTTATTTAGTTTCCATTGACTTTAATTTTCAGCGTTTTTTTTTTTTATTTCTCTGAAAAACTAGCACAAACTTAACCTGCGAGTCACTGCAGGGGTCTTAGCCCCCCCCCCTGAGGAATATTCAAAATATCTCACGAAATAATGCAGCTATCAACGCCAAACTTCTTGTACCTGTCCGGGCAACATTTTTACATCTTCTGTGCGATTTTTTTCCTTCTTCAATTTCGTCTGATTTTAAAAAATATATATAGTTATGTTAGTGACGTCACTATACATGATTTTGACACCAAAAACAGACAAACTTTAAGAGACCGTACACATGTCATGTAGAGAACAAAACGGAATACATAATAAGGCAAGATAGCAAATCTCAACCTGGCTATCTGGGATATTTGAAAAAGATGTTTTTGACCCAAAAAAATAACAAACACTTGTTCTGAAGACACCCCAAAAATAAAAACTGTTTAAGGCATCTTAAAGACGGAGTTATCAAAGAACTATGCATAGGCAACTACTATGTATACCAAATTTAAAAGTGATGTCGCTGTTTTTGGCTGAGCGATGATATTTAAGGTATTTTTAAGGTAACTCGTGGCATTTTTGTTTGCCTTTTGACCAGACACAGACAAATAAATAAAAGGCAGCACTGTATTGCTGATACAAAACTGATCTAAAAAATGTACCTGTTAATAATATCTATCAATTTCAAATTTTGACGTTTTGTGACCTGAATTTTACCTTTGCTTGATCTTTACTTCACGTACATTATTTCAGGTGGTAAATTAAGTATCAATATCGAACTCTACACGTAAAATAGTATATAAATAATGTGTTGCATGACTTTCTTATAATTTGTTAGCATAGTGACCTTATGCGACCTGACCTTGAACTTTTGCTAAAAATCACCCTTAAGCTCATGCGGGATGTGTATCATTCTTTGAGAGCACTCTGGTTGACCATAGTTGCAACCGAAGGCTTTGAATGGAAAGTATGGGCAATAAACTCAAATAGCTCGATTTTTACCTTTAACCTGACTTGTGACGTCACCAGTGACATCTAGGGCAGCACAAATTACTCTACGTCGATTAAATGTCCTGGTTTATCGATTGCTGGGCTAATTTTTTTGGGGTGACTAAAAAATCCCCCCCCCTCAGTGACTCGTGTTACAGAAAATACCCCATTGGCTGCCGGGTTAAGGCAAGCACACAGTTAAAATAGGTCTGTCAAGGAGAATGTATGCAATATAATATGTACTTTACTCTCATATGTAGCCTCTTGCTATGCTTGTCCTGCTCCTGATAAGCTCTGTGATCGATTACCGAGTGTTCTGCTTCGGATCTGGATATCGCATACCCTGAATACGGGGACAGCCTGCAGATGTATCAGTGAGGTGACACGTCTTCGGATCTGTATATCGCATACCCTGAATCCGGGGACAGCCTGCAGATGTATCAGTGAGGTGACACGTCTTCGGATCTGTATATCGCATACCCTAAATCCGGGGACAGCCTGCAGATGTATCAGTGAGGTGACACGTCTTCGGATCTGTATATCGCATACCCTGAATCCGGGGACAGTCTGCAGATGTATCAGTGAGGTGACACGTCTTCGGATCTGGATATCGCATACCCTAAATCCGGGGACAGTCTGCAGATGTATCAGTGAGGTGACACGTCATGACGTCACGGCAGGTGTCTCAGAGTGGAGACAGTCCACAGGTGTCTCAGTGTCAGTGGGAGACACGGTGAGGAACGGTGACACACGGCGAGACACGGCTAGACACGGTGGGACACGGTGAGACATGGTGAGCCACGGTAAGACACGCTGAGACACGCTGAGACACGGTGCGACAGGGTGAGACATGGTGAGACACGATGAGACACTTTGAGATAATGTAAGACACTGTGAGGAAAGTCACGGCCTCGCCGGCCTCGTTTGTATCCGGTAACGGAGCGGTCGACATGTGTCGCCTCATCTGCATGCATAGGCGTAGGAACGTTTTGAAAAGTGGGGGGGGGGGCAGCCACTGGTGGATCTCTCCGCCTCCGTGGGGGCATCTTTTGTGTGGCAAAAGGGCACCCCATTTTTTTCTCCGTTTATTTGCGACCGGTCACTTATGTTGGTATTAAGCTAAAAATGCACTCCTTTCGGGAAAAAATCGTGTTTTCAGGAAAAATCACTTAATCGTTTAACAACATCTTAGGTAGCTATATGTAGTCAAAAATATAATATTGCTATGTTATATATTTTGGCATCGTCCATTAACTTGTTATCCCATTAAATAGTTTTGTTTTTTAAATATGTTTAAAAAATGTGGAAAGAAGAAATCGAAAAATCTATACTTTCAAACACATGAAAAAACTGAAATACATATATCATAGAACGAAGTATGATATGAACAATAATTAAACCAAAATCAAAGCAATATCTATATTTTTGACTGACTGGCTTTCTAAGTAT
>VOPJ01012392.1:0-23795 GCA_014673585.1 Semibalanus balanoides | reverse complement strand
ACAGCTGATGAGATGGACTCTCAGTGATGTAATGATGTCCGACTGTGGCTGTGATGGGACGTGTCTGACGTCTGTGTGTTTCACAGGAGACCATGGTCTGACAGCTGATGAGATGGACTCTCAGCGACAACAGACCGTCGCCTACGAGTACCTCTGTCGGCTAGAAGAGGCAAAACGGTACGAATACTAGTAGAAAACATATTTTTTCGTAGTGTAAATTCTAAAATTTGCGTACAATTGTGAAAATATACCTTGGTAGCCATTCATATGTGTCTTTATTTTATACTCAGCTACTTCTTTTAAAGACGTTATGACAGATATTGATATTAATTGGTAAACTCGTTTTATACTAGCATTTTTTTGCGGTTTAACGACCATCCACCCAGCCTTTCCTACGCAACCAGATCGGTATTCCGTACTATCTACACGCCACGTCGCGCCACCCGCTCGTCGCACCGGCGCATTTATATCTCGACACCGGGCTGTGTGTGCCCGGTTCACTTCAGGTGGATGGAGTCGGTGCTGAATGACGAGCTGCCGCCTACCACCGAGCTGGAGGAGTCGCTGAGGCACGGCGTCCACCTGGCCCGCCTCGCCCTCCGGCTCCGGCCCGACACCTCGCGGAGGGTCTACGACCCAGAGCTTACGCGCTACGCCGCCAGGGGCCTACAGTTCCGGCACACGGACAACATCAACATCTGGACAGATACTATGAAGGAGATGGGACTGCCACAGGTGCGGGATACTCATATAGTGGTTTAACATTTGCTCGTGACGTAAATCAAACATACCGCTTTCTGATTTGTTGTCACCAATATTGGTGAGATGCGAGGAAACGAAACAAGAAACTGACAATAGATCGATAAATCATAAAATACCTAGAGTAATCATGACTTAACGAATGGTAAGTTAAAGTGCTGGGGGTGGGTTTTACGAATGTTCCTGGCTACGCCTTTTGTGATTCTTTCCATCGATGTTGGACTTTGTACAATCATGCCTGCGGTGCTATCGCTGCTCATTGGTCTTGGGTCACCACCTGAATTAAGAATTCACAACCCGTGGGTACTCCATGTTCGATGATGAATTACTCGGGGCTGAGTGTTCCTCTCACTCTCGCCCCTACCGTCAGACGTTCATCCCGACCACGACGGACGTGTATGAGAAGAAGAACATGCCGAAGGTGGTGTACTGTATCCACGCACTCAGTCTGTTCGCCTTCAAACTGGGCCGCGCGCCGCAGATGCTTGATCTGCTCGGCAAGGCCGTCTTTACCGGTAAGGGAGGAAGCAGACTCGTACACACAGGTGCAAACGTAACACAACAGAGCTGGGCAGCTGTGTTCTTCTGAATGAATTATGTCATGATTTTATGAATATCCAGCTGTCTGTTTGTTTGTGTAATCTTCTCATGACCGGTGGCAATCTTTGATGTGGTAGCTTATGGTAGTTTTGGCGTACTAAATACAGCATGCGACTGCAATTGTACGTACAACTTGACTTGCTGCTTTAGCCGCATGCTTTCATCGTCTTAATTTGCTACTCTACTAGATTGCATTCGTCCACCCTGTCAGCCTCTCTGACCCTTATAACCTCGATCTGTGTGACCTGACGTGAGTGTCTGACATGTATTAGCCGATCTATCTTACCTGACGTGAGTGTCTGACATGTATTAGCCGATCTATCTTACCTGACCTGGCCCGACTTCCCGTGATCCCCGTGCGACAGACGCCGAGATAGACGCGGTGTCGGCCGAGCTGCGGAAATACGGCCTGAGTCTGCCGACCTTCAGTAAGATCGGTGGCATCCTGGCCCGGGAGATGCCCGTCGACAAGGCCGCCCTGCACGCCGCAGTCATTGTCATCAACGAGGCTATCGACCGACAGGTGGGTTACCAGGGGGTGCAGACTGACTCAGTGGGCAGCGGTGGGGCGTGAGGAGCACTGAGCACGTCCAGTACCGGTGGAATCGGCACAATGATGGTCTAAAAATACGTTTTTGTTATGTACCGCCATGGACGGTGTTTGACTAAGTGGACCCATACAACCAATTGTCATTAGAACTTCTACTAAGCATACTAATGTTTCATGCCATTCCTTTACTCTCGATACTCGTTCGATATTGTGGGTTGATCTTCCGCTCGGTGTATATCCATAGCCCTAGATAGTGTCTGTAACTGCCCCCTCCCCCCGCCACTGAGCTAATAACACGGCTGACCCGCCGCCGCTGAGCTGCCCCACGACTGACCTGCCTCTGACCCACGGCTGACCCGCCGCTGACCCGCCGCTGACCCGCCGCTGACCCACCGCTGACCCGCCGCTGACCCGCCCTGACGCCGCGGCTTGACCCACGGCTGACCCGCGGCTGACCCGCGGCTGACCCACGGCTGACCCACGGCTGACCCACGGCTGACCCACGGCTGACCCGCGGCTGACCCACCACTGACCCGCCGCTGACCTGCCGCTGTGACCCACGGCTGACCTGTCACTGACCCACGGCTGACCTGCCGCTGACCCACCGCTGACCCACCGCTGACCCACCGCTGACCCACCGCTGACCCACCGCTGACCTGCCTCTGACCCACCGCTGACCTGCCTCAGACCCACGCCGCTGACCTGCCTCTGACCCACGCCTCTGACCCACGCCGCTGACCTGCCGCTGACCTGTCGCTGACCCACGGCTGACCCGCCGCTGACCCACCGCTGACCCACCGCTGACCCACCGCTGACCCACCGCTGACCCACCGCTGACCCACCGCTGACCCACCGGGCTGCTGACCTGCCATCGCTGTCTGTAGGTGCCGGCGGAGACGTTGGCCGGCCTGCAGAACCTGCACGCCCACCTGCGGGACGTGGCCGCCGACAATGCTGACCTCTACCAGAGTCGACTGCGGGAGGCCAAACGCGCCAAGGTGGAGGCTGCACAGAACAGGGTACGTGCCTCGTCAGTTCGTTGGCCGGTACGGTAGAGAAGCAGTACGGGGGGTTGGAACTAATGTGGGACTCTTTTAGACCTCATGCCAGGCTCTGCAATGAAATGGATCGTACTGACGGTGATACTTCGTGGTGGTATATTTCGGAAATATGATTTTTAACCCGTTCGTCTGTGCTACTGTATGCTGTTCGACATTATATCGCCGCTGATTTTCCCGTGTCTCCCCTGTTGACAGGCCGTCTCCGTGTCTCCCTGTTGACAGGCCGTCTCCGTGTCTCCCTGTTGACAGACCGTCTCCGTGTCTCCCCTGTTGACAGACCGTCTCCATGGTCTCCCTGTTGACAGACCGTCTCCGATGTCCCCCCGTGACAGACCTGTTCTCCCCTGTTGTCAGACCGTCTCCGCGTCTCCCCTGTTGACAGACCGTCTCGCGTCTCCCTGTGGACAGACGTCTCATCGTGGTCTCCCCTGTGACAGACCGTCTCCGCGTTCCCCCTGTTGACATACGTTCTCATCCGTGTCTCCCCTTGTTTGACATACCATTCCGTGTTCTCCCCTGTTGACAGACCGTCGCCGTGTCTCCCCTGTTGACAGACCGTTCTCATCCGTGTCTCCCCTGTTGACAGTCCGTCTCATCCGTGTCTTCCCCTGTTGACAGACCGTCTCCGTGTCTCCCTGTGCCAGACGTCTCCGGTGTCTCCCCTGTTGACAGGACCGTTCATCGTGTCTCCCCTGGTTGACATACCGGTCTCATCCCGTGTCTCCCCTGTTGACATTACCATCTCCGTGTTCCCTGTTGACAGACGTCTCTGCTGTCTCCCCTGTTGACAGACCTTCATCCCGCGTCTCCCCTGTTGACAGAACCGTCTCGCTCTTCCCCTGTTGACATACCGTTCTCATCCGTGTTCTCCCCTGTTGAATACCCATCTCGTGTCTCCCCTGTTGACAGACCGTCTCCGTGTCTCCCCTGTTGACGACCGTCTCATCGTGTCTCCCCTGTTGACAGACCGTCTCATCCGTGTCTCCCCTGTTGACAGACCGTCTCCGCGTCTCCCCTGTTGACATACCGTCTCGTCTGTGTCTCCCCTGTTGACACACCATCTCCGTGTCTCCCCTGTTGACAGACCGTCTCCGTGTCCCCCCGTTGACAGACCGTCTCAGTGTCTCCCTGTGGACAGACGTCTCATCCGTGTCTCCCCTGTTGACAGACCGTCTTCGCGTCTCCCCTGTTTGGACATACCGTCTCATCCTGTTCTCCCCTGTGACATACCATATCCGTGTCTCCCCTGTTGACAGAACCGTTCCGTGTCTCCCCTGTTGACAGACCGTCTCATCCGTGTCTCCCTTGTGACAGGACCGTCTCATCCGTGGTCTCCCCTGTTGACAGACGTCTCATCCGTGTCTCCCCTGTTGACAGACCGTCTCCGTGTCTCCCCTGTTGACAGACCGTCTCCGTGTCTCCCTGTTGACAGACCGTCTCCGTGTCCCCCCTGTTGACAGACCGTCATCCGTGTCTCCTGTTGTACATACCATCTCCGTGTCTCCCCTGTTGACAGACCGTCTCATCCGTGTCTCTCCTGTTGACAGACCGTCTCATCCGTGTCTCCCCTGTTGACAGACCGTCTCCGCGTCTCCCCTGTTGACATACCGTCTCATCCGTGTCTCCCCTGTTGACATACCATCTCCGTGTCTCCCCTGTTGACAGACCGTCTCCGTGTCTCCCCTGTTGACAGACCGTCTCATCCGTGTCTCCTGTTGACAGGACCGTTCTCCGTGTCTCCCCCTGGTGACAGACCGTCTTCATCTGTGTCTCCCTGTGACATACCATCTCCGTGTCTCCCCTGTTGACAGACCGTTTCATCCGGTGTTTCTTCCTGTTTGACATACCATCTCCGTGTCTCCCCCTGTGACAGACCGTCTCCGTTGGTCTCCCCTGTTGACAGACCGTCTCCGTGTCTCCCCTGTTGACAGACCGTCTCATCCGTGTCTCCCCTGTTGACAGACCGTCTCCGATCCACCTTTTAATCCTCCCGACTGCCGATCATCTATCCCCTGTCACGCCGACGTTTACCCGGGTCTTGTGGCCGCTGGCCACCGGGCAAGTGACGGCCCTCGAGCGTCCCCCGGGATGGTGGCCGGTCGTTCATTGGGCGTGGGCCTCCTCGCTAGCTTCGTTCCTGCGGGGAAGGGCCTGTTCATGGGCGGTTCCCGGTCAGCGGTTCATTTTGACCCACGTGTTACCCCTTTCCTTCATCCCATGGCTTGCGCAATGCGTCCGAACGGGCCGAAGCGGTCTCTCCCTAAACCAAAACAGGACAGACCGTCTCCGTGTCCCCCCCTGTTGACAGACCGTCTCCGTGTCTCCCTGTTGACAGACCGTCTCAATCCGTGTCTCCCCTGTTGACAGACCGTCTCATTCCGTGTCTCTCCTTGTTGACAGACCGTCTCCGTGTCCCCTGTTTGACAGACCGTCTCCGTGTCTTCCCTGTTGACAGACCGTCTCATCCGTGTCTCCCCTGTTGACAGACCCGTCTCCGTGTCCCCCCTGTTGACAGACCATCTCCGTGTCTCCCCTGTTGACAGACCGTCTCCGTGTCTCCCCTGTTGACAGACCGTCTCCGCGTCTCCCCTCAGACCGTCTCCGTGTCTGCCCTGTTGACAGACCGTCTTTATGTCTCCCCTGTTGACAGACCGTCTCATCCGTGTCTCCCCTGTTGACAGACCGTCTCCCTTATGTTGACAGTCGCTGTCCGAGACATTCGAGGCGGACGTGTACGATGAGCTGCTGACCCAGGCCGAGATCCAGGGCCACGTCAGCGCCGCTAACCGGTCGGCAGCGCTCTCCCGTCTGCACGCCGCGCTGACCGCACAGAACGCCCCCGAGCTGCTGGCCACCCTGAGCAGCCCCTGTCTGAGTCTGCAGGTCAGTGATGCTCCCACAGATCAGAGGCGCTCTCACCCCGCCCCGAGACGTGATCTATAGCGTTCCAGGCCCACAGATCAGAGGCGCTCTCACCCCGCCCCGAGAAGTGATCTATAGCGTCCCAGGCCCACAGATCAGAGGCGCTCTCACCCCGCCCCGAGACGTGATCAATAGCGTCCCAGACCCACAGATCAGAGGCCGCTCTCACCCCGCCCCGAACGTGATCTTATAGGCGTCCCAGGCCCACAGTCAGAGGCGCTCTCACCCGCCCCGAGACGTGATCAAATAGCGTTCCCAGAGCCCACAGATCAGAGGCGCTCTCACCCCCGCCCCGAGGCGTGATCTATAGCGTCCCAGGCCCACAGATCAGAGGCGCTCTCACCCCGCCCCGAGACTGATCAAGCGTCCCAGACCCACAGGATCAGAGCGCTCTCACCCGCCCCGAGACGTGATCAATAGCGTCCCAGGCCCACAATCAGAGGCGCTCTCACCCCGCCCGAGGACTGATCTTATAGCGTCCAAGGCCCCCAGATCAGAGGCGCTCTCACCCCGCCCCAGACGTGATCAATAGCGTCCAGGCCCACATCAGAAGCCGCTCTCCTCCGCCTCGTTGACGCGATCTATAGCGTCCCAGGCCCACATTCAGAGCGCTCTCCCCCGCTTCGTGACGCGATCTATAGCGTCCCAGGCCCACATTCAGAGCCGCTCTCCTCCCGCCTCGTGACGCGATCTATAGCGTCCCAGGCCCACATTCAAGAGGCGCTCTCCTTCCGCCTTCGTGACGCGATCAATAGCGTCCAGGCCCACATTTCAGAAGCCGCTCTCCTTCCCGCTCGTGACGCGATCAAGAGCGTCCCAGGCCCACATTCAGAGCCGCTCTCCTCCCGCCTCGTGACGCGATCAATTAGCGTCCCAGGCCCACATTCAGAGCCGCTCTCCTCCCGCCTCGTGACGCGATCAATAGCGTCCCATGGGCGCCATGTGACCTTTGTCGTCGGAGCGCCCTAAAACAACAATCATCATCATCATAGCGTCCCAGAGATATGGCCGATCAATTCATTACGTCAACGCCATAAAGATTGGCTGACCAATGAAGCAGCCAATATAGCCGTCCAGGTAACTGAGGGGGTGATGAGATGGGCCCATGTTGTATTGAATTGTATTCCACATCATTGACACTCATTAACAAGGATGTGGCTATTATGAGCCCTCGTCAGACATGGGTTCACATGTGAAGAATCACAACTGCTCATTGCTCCGCAATGGCAGATGAAATAAATAAGCACAATTTAAAACAGCGCTAAGCAATCATATTTGTATAAGCTAAAATGATTTAAGCACGATGAACAATGCTAAGCGGACGATATAAAATCTCCTAAAATATCAAGTGGCAAGACGAGCCTTTAACACTTGCTTAAAGCGCGCGTATGACATGCCCTGCTGCTCAGATCCGATCACATGTTCATTGTATAGCATACATGCCCGGTGCCTAAGAGTTATTTCGCCAATGTTATTTCGATAGTGAGACAAGTACAGATGGTTTGAGTGTCTCGTTCTGCGTTCAACGACATCTCTGCTGTATGCGATTGGCGCTGGGTTCGAGCCCCAGGCAGTCATTTGTTGTGGCATATACAACACGAGACTGATTAGCCACAGGACAAAAGGGTTAATCTGGCACGGGATAGTGGTGTCGCAGCGCGTTGGGGTACGCTGAAGATTCCTCCGCGAGCCTGGCTGCCATCCGAATGGAGGGAAATGATGTGTTTGCCCAGAATTTCATATTTGAATGGTTGGTGAGTTCTGCCCTGAAAGGGTGGAATTCAATTATTATGTCGCTCTTCCTTCTGTTATACATGGGAAAAATCTGATTATGAGCGGCCCGGCCCGTGGCGACGCTTTTAAGAAATATCTGCAACCAAAGTAGATTGGCAAGCAGATTTGTTTGCTGAGTAACCTCATCCACCCTACCATGTTTGAGACCAGAGCCGACTCATGTGTGTGACTACCACTGCGCGTGGCGCTTGCCGCGTGAGGGGCGTTGATTTTTTTCCTCGCAACAACTCAGCAACGCCTGGGTTGATTGTGTTCGAATTTGGTGTGTGGTTAGGGAGTCCTCAGCCGCCGCCCTTCCACAAGTTGGGGGTGTGGTGGGGGGGGGGCTCTGCACGTGCGCACGTCCGCACTGTTTTATATCTTTGAAACTACTTTCCCGATCGAGTTGAAATTCGGCATACATTTCCTTCGCGCTCGCTCGTTCATCGCCAACTACGGTGCCCTACTGGAATTCTAATTTGAAATTGAATGATACCTTGAAAAGGTGGAATTCGCATGTTCTCCTTGGCATTCGACTCCTCAGAATCCTCCATCCAAATAATTCTGCTCGCTTTGAAAAAGCACCAGGGCTGGACGGATACACGCTTACACACTGCAACATGAGTGGTTAGGCGCTGATGATTTTACGCAGGAATGACGCACTTTAATCGCCATCAGAGCTTCCGAAAGAGTATCGCGTGGATGTCGGTGACGGATTTTCGGGAGGAGTGAGGAGCAGTGATCTAAAACGTTGGCGGACGAAGCTGGCTTGGTGTTATCCGACACGACTATTGACTAATTCTCATTCTTGAACTTATGTCATCTTACACGATAAGTATCGATTAGCATCCCGAACAATGGGATTTATTTACTATTCACTGACTTCAATCATCATAGGCGAAGACACACCACGTGACAAGTCGATCGGTGTTTTATAAGTCGTGCATTTCGTGGATTTGAAATGGTTCATTTAACATCCTGGCTGAGTTCATCAATAATATCCCTCGCCCTACGGGAGCTTTTCTCACCTTCGCTCTACAGGGGCGAAGGTTAACATGGGGGCCTGACAGCCCCCCTGTTAACTTCTAGCGTGTGTCCAGTGAGTGTCTGTCCGGCTATCCTCACCGAACCCGTCTCTATCTGCCGTCAGCGTGTGTCCAGTGGGTGTCTGTCGGGCTACCTGGAGGGCCTGCGTCGTGTCACGAACGGTCACCCGCCGTCCGTCGAGGACGTGCAGCGGGTGATCGACCAGGTCAACCAGCTCTCCAGCCAACGGCGACAAGGTCAGTCCCTGGTCAACCAACTCTCCAGCCAACGGCGACAAGGTCAGTCCCTGGTCCGCAGACAGCAGACACGGTGTTCGGCCACCAGGTCAACCGGCTCTCCAGCCAACGGCGACAAGGTCAGTCCCAGGTCAACCAGCTCTCCAGCCAACGGCGACAAGGTCAGTCCCAGGTCAACCAGCTCTCCAGCCAACGGCGACAATGTCAGTCCCTGGTCAACCAGCTCTCCAGCCAGCGGCGACAAGGTCAGTCCCTGGTCAACCAGCTCTCCAGCCAACGGCGACAAGGTCAGTCCCTGGTCCGCAGACAGCAGACACGGTGTTCGGCCTCAGGAGTTCTTCCGTAATATGGTTTGGTGGGTTCGGGAGGCTCAGTTGGTAGAGAATAAGACTCGGAATCCATGGGTCCCGGGTTCGAGGCTGGATACTGGTGAGGTTATTCGGTTCCAGCGCTTGGGTCGTCGTGAGAGAGCCCGGCTATTAATGTCGACAGTCGCCGAGTCGTTCAGCCCAATGCTACACCGTAATATGACTGGCTTCCCAGTTCTTACCTATGTAGATCTAATCTCAGATGATAATATAAAAACAGCCTGACCCATAGGCCATATCAGAAACCTTTCATGCTGTTAATCATATTCGATGCATCAAAACAATTGATCGTTGAACGTTGAATGTCACTTTGCCTATTGCAAACAGATCTGGGGTTTCAATGATAGTATCTGCACCGTTATCTCGGTAGTGTGCCGGAAACCTTTTTGAGGTTAACCTTCATCTGCCTTTGGATAATGCTCTGTGATCAATTGAAATTAAAATAGTTTTGTTTTAAGGGTAGTTGATACAGTACAGTACAGTGCAGTACAGTACAGTAGTTGAAGGGTAGTTGATATCAGACCGTGCAATAATTGGCAGTGTTACCTGATGCTGATTTCTTGCTACTCTTGAAAAAAGTTGCGGGTTCAGATCCCCCTCCCCAAGAAATGCACGGGTCGATAGAACGGCGCAATGTTGTTGGAGGCAGGCAATCGTATTGACAACAGCATATTTTTAGAACCGGTCCTGGTCTTACCAACACGTCCGGTTTTGACCTGATTTGGATGGTGTGGTCTGGAAGAGGGATTCAGCGTCCGGCTAAGTGAACTGGCATTGGCTCAGCGAAATGATCTTGTTCTCAGAAACGGTCGACAGCAAATGAATCTGACCTGATTGATTGCGAGCGAGCGCTTCGCGCTCGCTCGTCGTTACGTGGTATATGGTAAAAATCTGATTATGAGCGACCTGACCCGACCCGACCCGACCCGACCCGACCCGACCCGACCCGACCCGACCCGACCCGACCCGACCCGACCCGACCCAACTCGACCCGAGCTCATATATTTGCAGCCGCACGTCCGATTGACAAACGGGCTTCTTTGCTGAGTAGCCCCATCCAACCTATCTTGTTTTGTACCAGTGCCGACTCATGTGGGTGACTACCACAGCGCGTGGCGCGTGCCGCGTGAGGGTGTTGAAAGACGTTTTGTCGCAAAAACTCCGCAACGGCTGGACTGATTGTCTTCGAATTTGGCGTGTGGTTAGGCACCCCTTAGCCGCCGCTTTTTCACTCTGCACGTGTGCACGTGCACACTAGGGTGTTTCATTTTGCAGTTGTTGTTCGGAATCAATTGGCACCATTGCTTTCCTGGTTCCGTTTTTCATGCTGATTCCGAAAATGAAGTCCGTTTTTCCCGCAAATGAGTGCTAAGGGTGGCTCATTAGCCTTTTGTGTTGACATTCTCGCCCTTACCGCCATCTTAAGTATTTTCTGGATATAAGTCCAGAAAATCCGATCACATGCTAACATAAAAGAGTGTTTGCGTCATCAGGATGCTTAATGACATATTGTGCTCGTAAATTATACCCAGTCCATGTCAGGTCACTTACCTGTGACGGCATTTTTAAGTCATGGTGCTATTTTTTACATTTTCGCGTTCAGGAAGGCAATCATTTTATAAACATGCATAGGCAGGGAACGAACATATCAACAATCGTTCGAATTCTAGAACAAAGGGTTCAACAAAAGGTTTTTAACAAATGGTGTAACTAACTGCCACCTTTGACTCATCTTTGTTAAATGTAGCTGTATTATTCTTTTTATTCCTAATATACAGGGTTGTTTCTAAAAAAATGGCACCCCTAAGTCCTCGGTTCATAATCTGCCACATTTTTGGCTGAAAAGAAGAACCAAGCATACCATTCGAAAGAAGCTGAAATTTTCTTCAGGACCATTATAAACATATCTCGATAAGCATTTCATTTTGTGGCCTACACGACGTCGAAATAAATATGTTGTCGCAACCAGGGTTGAAACGAAAAATAAGTCGACGGGGGAGTCGTATTACACTAAGTTTTCTGCAAGTGCCAACACAAAACTTGGAGAATCAGGCTAGGCACATCATCCATGAAGATTAATTAAAAACATAGAACACATCAAAATTCAACGTAGAGAAATTATGTCACGACACAAGTTCACGTCTTGCCTCAAAATGAGCCCCCACCACGTAGGGGCGCACGCTGGAGACGCTTCGGGAAGGCACTGGACTGCGCACTCGCTAACAGCCTTGGAAAAAGCTGTGTCAGCAGGTCCTAGGCCGGTCCTTCCAGCTCTTCGACGTCGTGAACCCTTTCTCCTTTAAAAACAATCGCCAAAAACCTCTCCCCAGACGAAAAAAAAATCAAGAGAATTCAAGTCCGGACTTTTAGTCGGCCAGGCTTCTGACTCGATGTAGCCGGACATGATTCTTCCAGAAATTCTCTGACGTTTCGAGCCGTGTGACAAGGTGTAAGGAGGCAACAATGTAAGGACACAATGCAGATGAATGGGGCAACAATACTTTGCGCGTTGCCATAAACTGGACAGTGGATCCCTCTGATCGAGGATATGATTTACGTCGTTTGTTATGAATCGTTAATGCTTTTAAATCCCCGAAATCGTTTCACTAGAGTTGTGACAAACCTTTTCTTTCGACATCGTGTACCCCACATAATGAATATCTATCGATACATGGATTATAGTGAATCTTAACGTAAATTGTTCCTTCTTTTTATAATGTATATGTGGTTGTTTATTTTAGGCGTAAACTGTGGCAGATATGAGCCGAAGAACATAGGGGTGCCATTTTTTATGAAACACCCTGTATAGCTAGGCCAACTTGTGCTCTTCGTTTTCTCAACAATGGCTCCAAACAGTTTTTGGCATTTGCAAAATAGCTAAGAGATTTATTGTGCCTTATCATGAACTTTCTGAACTCTGAATTTTGAACAGATATAGGTTGATGAATGTAATGCGCAGTGGAGCATTGCGCAGTAATGCAAATTATATGCCAAAAAATAAAAGGAAAGTTGTTATGTTCCATTCTTTATCTAGAATATTAACACAAGGTCACGGTATTCGCACACATTATAGTGGAACTTGACAGCTGATGACATCCTGACTCATCCCGACGAGGGCTGAGGTCTTAGAATTGGCTCCCACATCTCCCCTCCCCTCCCCACTTCCCTCCACAACACGCCGGTTAGTAACAACAACTTAGCCCCGACCCATTGACAGAGTCGGCTGGTTCGCGGGCCCTCCAGCTCGTCCGCAGTGTCGACTCGATCAGTCGTGCTTCGGTTGCGGCGAGATCTCGGCTAGGCTGCGGCCGGGACAGCCCTCATTCGTATTTGTCACGCTCCTCACACCGCACTCAGTCACACTGCGTGCGGCCGGCAGTCGGTGCTGTAATCCAATCGCCGGGTGCCACCAGCGTCAGCTGCGGTCCGGCGCCGCGCCCAACGATGCGCCGTCGTTTTTTGGCGTCACAGGAACCCTATTAGGCGCGGTCGATATGTTGCGCCGGAAATGAATGAGATTACACCCCGTCAGCGCCGCCGCCGGGTGTGAGATGTGAGCCCTCTCCGATTGTGAGATCACTGCGTGACGGTGAGAAGCGCTGTGAGGCGTGAGTTGCGGGGCGGATTGGCCGCCATTACGTCCCCTCACCCGGTGCTGATGGTCACCATCTCGGACTGCCGGCGGCTGACCGGCGGCGCCTCCGCCCCCGCCCCCGCCCCCGCCCAGCCGGCCAGGCGCGGCAGGTGGATCCGCAGCGCGGCCTGGTACCGCGGGTGACTGAGCGAGTACACGAGCGGGTTGAATGTGCTGGCCGACTTGGCGAACAGCGCCGGCAGAGCCGAGACGAGCGGTGTGAGCAGGCGAGCCTGGCCGCTGATGCCCAGCGCGCTCACCACGCAGTACGGCGTCCAGCACAGCGCCCACACAGAGATGTTGGCCAGCGCCACCTTGGCGATCCTGACCTCGATCGAACGGTGCTTCTCCGTGAGGCTGGTGCGCAGCACGAATACGTGCATCCGCTTCGCCTGCTCCCGCAGCAGCCGCTGGTGCTGCCGCACCGTGTTGACGATGTGGAAGTAGAAGAAGCAGATGGCGACGATCGGCACGACGAAGAAGAACACGACGCACGTCCAGATGTAGATCTGGTTGGTCGGGCTGCGGTCCAAGGTAGTCGAAGGTGCACGAGCTGAGGATGCCTTCGGGCACGTAGGCGCCGACGCCGAGGAACGGCAGCACCGTGAAGGACAGCGTGTAGAGCCAGATGCCGGCGATGATGGTGGCGGCGCGGCCGGCCGTCAGCGGTGCCACGCTCAGCGACAGCACGATGACGCGGTAGCGGTCCCAGCTGATGGCCACCAGACTGAGGATGCTGCAGAGACCGCCGACCGCGCCGAAGAAGCCGTACGCCTGGCAGGCGCGCGGCCCCAGCCGCCACGGGCCGCCCGACAGCGCGTTGTACACGAACATCGGGTGGTTGGTGGTCATCACCAGGTCCGAGACGGTCATGTTGGCCACCAGCATGTTTGACGGCGTGCGCAGGCTCTTGTCGCAGATGAACAGGTAGAGCGCGGTGAGATTGGCCGTCAGTGAGATCACGACTGCCGGCGGAGGGTCAGCTCTGTCACGCCGGCGTCTACCGGCCGCGCCGCTACTTTGGTAGCAGAGGGCAGACAGCAACGGTCTCAACCTCACGCTGTACTGGACTGATTAGCGGCGTAGCATGGTGTTACATTAGAATGGTAGAACGGTGGCGGATAGCGATAAACATTGGGCAAAGTGGACATAACGCGTCATGATGTATAACACGATAATAATTCCACTGTTTACTGTGCTCTCGGTCTGACATTTCAAAAGGAGTGATTGTGGGGATACAGAATGAAACTAAGGCTGTGTTCTGACCCGACAATTCCCGCGGGGATTCCGGGGAATCGGTAGAAAAGTGTTTTCTACCGATTCCTGTGCACGAGGTCTATAGGAATTTCAAATGCATAAGTACCAGCTTGCCGACTAAGACACCAGGTAGAGAGAGTAACCAACTAGCACCGCCACCGAGAGGCTCTCCACCAGCGGCGCTTCCACAACAACCCCACCCCACAGCACCGCAACTGCCTAACGCACCAACCACAACCATCCAGACCAACCACACCACCCACCAACCAAGCCAACCTACAATCCGACGCCACGCCACCTGCACCCCCACATCTAACACACACCTGCACAACCACCCACATACATTCCACTCCACATACACCCAATCCCCAATCCACCACCGCCCCACGACACCCAACTAACACCTACCAGCAGAACACACTCAACACAGCAACACATACCACCAGGCCACACACAGACCACGTACCCACAGCTGTCGCCCCTCACCCCATAGACCACACCGTCCAGAGATGCCACCCCACCACTATCCCAGCCACCGACCCCACAACACCCACAACCACCCCCCCACACACAGTCAACTCTCACACAGCGCGAGATAAGAGCCGCTTGCACGCAGCAGCCCAAGGGACACCGCGTCCCCAGTGCGAGGGGATCAGCGAACTGGCATCGTCGGACCGGAACCCAGCCCAGCCTCCGTCACGCCGCGTGCCCGCGTCCAGCCCCCGCTTGCCGCCGCCGCACCCCGCCTCCACTGCAGCCCCGCCACACCGCCGACGCACCCCCGCACCTCCCAACCCACGCCTCAGCCACCGCCCGCACCACCCGCACCACCAAAGCACCCCGACCCACCGCCCCCGCCCACAACCAACCACCAACCACCCGACCACAACACCCGCCCCACCGCCCAAACGCCCCACACCCACCCCGCACCCGCACGCCAGCCAGGTAGCCACAGCGCGCGATCCCAGCACGCCACGGACCTTCTCCCTCAGAGCGACCCACCTCATGCCAAACCGGACACCAAGGCACCAACACACAGCAAGCCACCACACCAGAGCGCAAGCGACGTCCACACACCAGCACCCTCCCACTGTCACCAATCACTAAACCCACCACACAGCCACACAAACCACCCGGCACAAAACCATACACAATGGTCGCTGCATCAGATCGGAGCTGTCGATCCCTACTTCACTACATAACACCAAGTAAACACTCCCCCACAGCCTCACCCACCACTCACCCCACTACCTCCAGCATCATATTCGAATGTCCCTCCTGCTGCACTCAATTTAAACCCTGCACACACAGAGACCAAGAGGCGGACGGCCGAAATCTGAGGCACAACAACCCACATAAGCTATGCGTATATCACACCACCAACCCACCCAATATACGATCCCAACAACACATCACAGCCTACACCAACCATCGTACAACGTAGCCAACCAACGGACACCTGTCCACACGACATACCAGCTCCGACGAACCCAGTCTACTGCGCACACCAACCAAACAACACCGCGCACCACCACATCTAAGCACAACGAATACAACGCACCACGAAGCATGCCGACCGAGACACAACACCGCAGACCGAAGGCACAGAGGAATTCGCCACACAGTCACGGGTCGAACACAACACACCGACCTGCAAAGTACAACTATCTCCGTAATCAACATACCATTCCCAGCACCACCCGGCATACCAAGCACGCAGATCAACCTATTCACCATCAACAGCCCCTAGAGCAGGCCGGACACACCACAACAAACCGCACCGACGCAGGACACCCAACATCAACCTTACCAACACTCGGTGAAGGTCCCCAACCGAGGGCGCCACTCCCCACACACATCGCGATCTCAGACTGCCGCCACCACACTCACACACCCAAGAGTGCACATCATCTCTCAAATACTGATGGCCAACCAAAGCGCCTACCAATAACCTATCTCGTATGCCGTCACACTATCGACACCCAGTCACTCACCTTATTCTTATGTACCCAATCCTACAACAGACGCTCATAAACCCTCACCCACCGTACGGGGAACGTTTCTCAACCCTTCGCCGTACAGGAGCGAGACCGGCCTGCTAACACAATCGAACACCCCCACTATCTCCCGCTTACCACTACAACTCCACAACAACACCACACAAGGCCGACTCACCAAAATAACGAGAGCAACCGCACACCCGCACGGACCACCAGACGAAGCGAGTAAACCTTTCTGCTACCGAACATCCAGATCACCCAAGCCTACAACAAACATGACTATGATCCGTACATTCACACTCAGCCAATGCTCCACACAGACTCTCACACCCACTGCTATGATCTCCACAAGACTTCCCACACACCTGATCTACACCACCAGACTCCACAACTGAGTCTTTTTCCCTCTCCGGCCACAACACCACGCCTACACCTACACAAAATAAAGATCCGATTTTTCTCCGTTGTCGGGCGCCAGCCCAGCACACTCCTTAGCCTGCGCAACGTGCGCGACAAAACCAAAAGCGAGACGAACAAAATCCCACACTAGCTAACTACGACAAGCCTCCGACAGCGTTCATTATTTTGGCACCACACTCTCCACACACAACGACCACTACCCCATCACGAGCACTCGCACACCCACTCAAACCCACCACTCATCATATGCGCGCGACTCATCGCCACGCGCCTGAATTAGCACGCGTTGAGACTCGCAAATCCTTTGCAAAAACGGCGCAGCGGCGCCCCCGGCCATCCCGGCGCCGTTTTTTAGGCAGGGGGCTTCCGCCCCTGCTCCCCCTCCCCCTGGATCCGCCACTGATCATAATTACAGTCTGATCCATATAATGATGAACGTGAGATGTGTATGTGCTATTGACCAGATGTCTTTGGAATGTCACGTCGTCTTATTATTAGCGCCCTGCCAATCGCCAGCTAACCCACTGGGCCAGATAACCGCTCGGTGACCGTCATCCTCATCAACTTCAGCTCTGTGGAGATGCTGCATGAGTCAGCTGGTTACGATGCTGGTGCCAGACACAGAGGGAGGCCGGCCCAGCTCGTACCGTTGTCCCGGATTCTGGCGCTTAGCGCCGAAGTTTTGGAAATGAATCCGCTCCTCGCCGTTGTTTCTTCGCGAATGTATGCTCTGCGGCCTAGCGGCATGATACGCGGCTGCAGCAGAGGTCTTGTCGGGTCACGCCAGCTGACAGCGCTGCGTTTTGCGACGTTGGCGAGCCCTGGCAGCCTTGCAGACTCGAGTTTCCTGATAGCATTCATCTAAGATGCAGGGCAATAATTGCCATTCCTTTGAAATAGTTGTATACTTTCGGATAATGTAATTCCTGCAAATCAAAAGTGAATCCAATCCCACGTAGCTACCCGTGTATGTTATTCATCCGTCCCTGGTAAGGCTGCTGGAGTGGTGATTTGATTCATCTTTTCCATCTGATCGGTATGGGCAGCGGGCAGCGAGTGGCCGCAAATAGTCGCCAGCGCCCGTCTTTCATCTGCTCGGTGTGAATAAATGTCGGCGAGCGCCTGGTAACGGAATATCGCCAGGGCCAGTTCGGAAGGGAAGGCAGAGGACTCGCCTGCACTTCGCTTCCGTGTACTACGGTTTAGGGTCGCAAAGTGACCTTAGCAGTCGACGCGCCCTAAAGCCCCAATAAACAAACGGTTTAGGGTCACGCAAATGCTTGATTTTAGCTGGCGTGTTGATGCTGAAAGTTTACAGAAGTGATTTTCAAATAGGGGTTGTAATTACCCCACGGTGTAATGGAACTTTCGTGCGGGGGTGATGGTGATGAAGCCGCTAATCGTCTTTCATTTTTATTCATATAAATTAAAGCCGATTCGTTTGATGTGGCGGCGGGACGCTCAATGTACATTATCTATCCCAGACTGTGTTCCACTGTTATATTGCCACATCATCGCATAGAGCATCAAAACCAATCAATTTTGAATGATGGTCAGCTTTGTGTTACACTTGCACGTATCGTTAAAGCTGGTAGCCACTGCTTTAGACCAAGAGCAGCAGCACAGATGCTCACTTATAATTCCTGTCCCTAGATGTCACTAGTAGTAAACGCCTGAGGTTATGCTGTACCGCATAGCATGAAGTCGAGAACTGCGTTCTGCACAACGGGGGAGAGGTAACGAGCCACTCTGGCCATCAAAAGAGGGTAACCACACCCTGATAAGAACCACTGGTTTAAAGTTTTTGACGAAACATAACATATTTTAGCGCTACTAAGGCGGCGATGTGAAACTTTGTGTAACTAATTCACAACTAATTCACAAGCAGGAAACAACGCGTTGTAGTAAACGGCAAGTGCTCGGAGTGGTGCCGGGTTACGTCGGGCACACCGGAAGGGGTGCGTGATCTCTTGCTTTGTGCTTCGCTATGTATGGTTGAACGACCTGTCAGTTGGAGATGTCCTCTCGGGTGCCTCCTTTTTATGCAGATGACGCCAAGTACTGCTACAGGAAAAATAACTTGTCAAAATGATGCAAAACTTGCTAGACAGATCCTGGAAGTCCTCCACCAGTCGGGCAAAACATGGAAACTAAAAGTAAACCCAATCCAAATGCAAGTCATGTTCGAATGACTCTAAAGACAAGCACTGGCAACAAATTTACTCAAAATCGGGAGACACATTCTGGAACATGTTGAGTAAATTCGCGAATTCTAGGGTGTTATTGTGGATACAAAATTGACCATATTTGGGCCTCACGTCGCAATAGACAGTCACTAAAGCAACACCGCGCACTAGGCTGTTCTGATAAGGTCATTTCAGAAGGCCACCCCGGGCGGTGAGGACATTCAATCTCAATGTGTCGTCTGTCTTTGGCGTTTTCCTACTACGCTTATGTACGTTTCCAAACCCTGGAGTACTGCAGTGTTGAGTATGAATGGAGCTGCTGCAGTGCACACTGACAGAGTTAACCGGATTCTGAACGCACAAAATTTATAATGTGCTCAACGCTCACTGTCGCTGTCATTCATTCATCGCTGTCATATGCTGATCTGCTGATCATTTTTTAAACTCACTTTGGTATCCGCGAGAAGACCGCAGCATATGTTATGTTCATGCCCGTAACGCTTTTTAAGGGTAGAATCTCGTCGAGGGTTTTTATTACAATCATTTCTCATTGAGTGCGTACATGTGTGCTGCAACTAAGGCAGGCAAACGAGTACATTTGTTGAATGTGCCATTCGCGAGGGTGAAATACTGTTAAGCAATGGGACTATCGTGAGGGTGCTAGGCAACTGAAATCGATTCTTAGCGAGGCTTCACCTACCACGGACATGTTCAGGAACAGTTTTTACTCATTTCGCAGAAGGTTGAAGCTGTTAAACGCTGCAAGCATTATAGCATCATTTCATATAATTTTATTTATATATATGCATCAACTGATGTGATCATTCCTCCTGTAGGTCCCTTGCAGTGTTATCATTTTTTAACGTATTTTTGTACACATCACTCGTTTAGCGTTTATCTTTATAATTCTATGCAGTTTTTCATATTTTTCGTTGTACTCAGCTTATTTCTTGTCCTAGGTATGTATGTCCTAAACATGGCGATTGTCAGTGTGTTATTTAATCGTGTTTTGTTTTAAACTTGGACTTCGTCCATCAATGGGTCATCCCGTCGGCGATATTGAGAAATAAATAAATAAATAAAACTAGGAATAGTATGCTAACAATTACGAATGCGTAGTGTGCGGACGGTGGTTCTAAAATTGGCAAAGAAAGGCAATGCAGATATTTAATTGTAGACCATTGTTTTTTTCATCAATTATTTGTGAGTCCTTCGTACTCACGTAAAAGCATATTTGTGTCCGGCATCTATTTTTAAATGGGTACTTCTTTTCGGGATAAAGTGTTATTCTAAAACCAAAGTCTTGCAATAAATAGTATGTTGAGCAAGACAAGTCCGACAAGTTTTTGGTCAGGCCAGTATCGTGTCCAGAGGTGCAAAATCTTACGCACTTGCCCACGTGCGAAGGTGACCGATTTGCAACTTAAATGGGCTGTTGTGACTAACTTGTACTTTTAAATCAACTATTAGTTATTACATAATAATGTAGAAATGTTTAGCTTTTTGGAAAAATATTTTAACATTTAGTAATTTGTAAATAATTTGGATACTTTTTAAATCTTTTCAGGTGTTAAAGACACGCTAAGTTTTTTACCACTTCAAAAGTATTCCAAAGCCAGAGGCTGAGTGCTGCAGAATCTTACGCACAAAGTGGGTGACCCTATTCCTTCACCATTGCGACTGTGGCCAAGTGCGCGCACTTTGTTGTGACCATAGTGACCATTGCGTGAAGGTTACCTTCAGGCTTTAAGCGACATGCACATTTTCCTTTATGTGGTGTTTCCCGACGAGCTGCCAAAAACATTTTCTGCTTTAAAAGTCGTGGCAGCCGGCATGTTATGTTTATACCAAAATTGTGTGTGTTGAAGACTGAAGTGCGGCTGGTTGAGTTTGATTTTTGCATGGCTTTACCTCTATTTTTTGTTGATAATCACTTACGATGAATTCCGAAGAAATAGTAATTTGCGGATATTGCGATATTAACTTTTCTCCTAATTCTCCTAGTTATTGTGACTCATTTTGCGTTTTGTGTTCGTGTTCGTGACCATCTGACACTTGTTGCACCTCTTGCCTGCACCTTATAACTCCGCCGTTATTACGAGCGACGCTTTGTCGCGCCTCCGCTCGTCTTTACGTGTATTATTGGGAAAAAATATGATTTGTGAAGCGGCCCAAGCACCAACTAGAACGTCCAGAAGTGCAAACACACCACCACCGTCTATACATCCGACCTCCTCCCTAGAGAGCAGCAACCGCTCAAAAAAGTGGGGTGCGAGTTCAACATTGTTAGCTCCCTCGACCTAAAACGCGGGACCCTGGACTCCCGAATACCCCACTCTCCCGAGACCGTACTCTTAAGTACTCTCTTGTGGTTATATCCATTTATGGGGTGTGTGAATAAATTCGCTATTCTCTCAACTTTAATTATTAACCCTCGCCCTACGGGGGGTGACAAACCCCCCTGAGGTTTTTATTGTAATAATTTTACCACATAAAAATCACATTTCTCTGAAATTACAGTAGCTGAGTTTACAACCATTATACGTATGCTTTCGTAAAAAATACACTGTCAAGTATGCAGATCATAATGACTGCAGAAAAAACAATAGGTAAAACAAAGCAATCTATACGTCTTAATAACAGTAACGAAACACCTATATTGTCGGAAAATCATGCTGCATTGTCAGCGCCCAACCCAACCCGTGGTGACGCTTTTGAGAAGCTTATACCTTTGCAACCGCACGTCAGATTGACAAACGGACTTCTTTGCTGAGTAGCCCCTTCCAATCAATCCGTTATTTCGTATCAGTGCCGACTCATGTGGGAGACTACCACCGCGCGTGGCGCGTGCCGCGTGAGTGATGTTGACGGGTGTTTTATCGCAAAAACTCCGCAACAGCTGGGCCGATTTAGTTAGAATTTGGTGTGTGGTTAGGGACCTCTCAGTCGCCGCTTTTCCACTAGTCAGGGGTCGCCTCTGCACAGGTCCCTCTGCAGGGGTCGCCTCGCCTCTGCACAGGTCGCCTGCTCAGTCGCCTCTGCACGTGCGCGCGTGCGCACCCCAATTATATATCTCAGGAACGGCTGAACCGATTGCGTTCCAATTTGGTGCGTGGTTTTTGACCTCTCAGCCGCTGCCTTTCCACAAGTCAGGGATGAGTGTCTGCACGTGCGCACCCTTTTTGTATCTCAGAAACTTCTTGCCCGATTGAGTTGAAATTCACCATACATTTCCTTCGCGCTCGTTCGTTCATCGCCAACTAAGGCGCTTTACTGGTAAAATTAATGAATGCAAGTATTATTTTTGTGTTAATGGTGTTAATCGCTTTCAACCTCCTATTGACGAGGAACAAATATTGTCCCCGATGAAAAATTTGCAAAATCCCACAAAATAATTAAGTTATCAGCGTGGAACTGCGCGTTTATTTTTCCACATGAATTTCACTTTACCTGTGAAAATTAAATTATTTTCGTCGATTTTAGATATAATCAACGCTGTGATGTCACTTCATGCAAGTGTAGTGAAAAATGTAAACATAACCGACAATCAATTGCCAATTGATGACAAAAAGCGACAATAACTGTTACAAATCGTGCACAGTCGAGATGTTAACCACTTGAAGACATCAATTGACTGTCTTCTATTGTCTCTGCCGAACACCATTGACCGGGGGAGAAATATTGTCCCCCCCTCGTTATCTCCGGAGCCAATGATTTCAGTGAGACGTGCAAGGTGGCATTCGAAAGCTCTCATTGAGACGCATCTAAAGCATACTCTAAATTTTGGAATTGAGGTCATAACAGGTCAAGGTCGGGTCAAAGGCCAAAATCAATATATTTTTAGTTTATGGACCATGCTTTCCATCGAGAGCCTTTGATTGCGACCGTGATCACCGGAAGTGCACCCAAAGGTATAACGCACATCCCGCATGAGCTAAAATTATTTTTTGGCTAAGGTGAAGATCAGGACACAAAAGTTCACTATCCGCAAAATAGTTTCGAAAGTTATGCGACACTTGTTTGATGAGCTGCTTTATTCGTATAATTCGATAGTGATAATCATTTTACCATCTGAACTAATTTTTGTGAAGTTAGTGTCAAGCTCAGGTCAAATTCAGGTCACATAAGGTCAATGTTCGAAATTTAGAAATCTTAGCAAAAAGACATGTTTCTAAACCAGTTTTATCTCAGAAACACAGTGCTGACATTTATTTGTTTTTATCTTGTCAAAGAAAGATAAAAACGCAATTTAAAATATGACGTCATGACTTACCATACTTGGGAGCCATTAGGAAGTCAAAAATCAAGATATTGTTTCGAAATTTTGTTTGGGTATTTTTCAATGTGGCTCTCCGAAAAACATCCAGTTTTTAACACATTCGAACATTTTGGTTGTGACCATTTTTCGAGAAAAAAAAAATATTTAAAAAATGAAATTCCGAGATAGCTTTTTGTAGGTCTCGACATTTTCTATCCTTTGACGTTTTCGGTTTGCATTATAGTGAGAACGTGGTCATTGTGCGGCCTGTTTAATTTTAGCTGATTTTATCGTCAAACTCGTGTGTAGTGAGGTCACAAAATTGGTTATAGCTTACAAATTGATCGACGAATTGTTTTATTTGTATAAATAAGCAGCTGATAAAAACGATAATATAATGATGTGGCAAATTGATGTGGCAGAAGGTTCCTAAAGTTTCGCGTTGATAGCACCATTGTGTTTTGAGCTATAGCAAAAACTCGACAGGGGGCAATATCCCCCCTCGGTCAACCGCGGGCTAAGCAACATACGATCAGAAGATGTCAAAATGTAATGAATAATGTGTGTGCACGTGTGTGATCGCAGCGCTGTCTGTCCGTCTGTCTGACTGACCTTACCTGTCGTCGGTGACCTGTCGTCGGCGCTACTGTCGATCAGCCTGCCCCTGCCGTCGTGTATCGCTGCTTGTGTCGCCGCTGTCTCGGGGGCCGGCAGCCTGCGCAAC
>VOPJ01012391.1:0-23794 GCA_014673585.1 Semibalanus balanoides | reverse complement strand
CTCCCGTCACCCTCTGCCCTCCCCCCCCCCCCCGCCGTCGCCCGCCGTCCGTCGCCTTCCTCTCCCGTCCGTCCGTCCCCGCCTGCCGTCGCCTTCCTCTCCTCGTTCGTCGCCCGCTGCCGTCGCCTTCCTCTCCCGTCCCGTCCGTCGCCTTCCTCTCCCGTCCGTCCGTCGCCCGCCTGCCGTCGCCTTCCTCTCCCGTCCGTCCGTCGCCTCTGGTGTCCTGCCGTGGTGGCGGCAGCTCGGCGGGGTGGCTGTCTGCCCTGGGGCGGGGTGACGGCCGTGTTTGGCCATGCTGCAGGTACGGCCCAGTGTCGGCCCGGAGCGGCCCGCCTCAGGCGTCGACAGCTCCGGCAGCCGGGACGCTCGCCGGCGGGCGTCGTGTCGAGAGCAGCGCTCCGGCGGCGGTGTCTTTGATGTGGGAGAGCGTGGAGTGGGGGTTCGACTGTGTCGGGTGTTTGTGATGTGGGAAGCTCGAGTGGGGATTCTACTGGTTGTCGGTGTGGGTGTTTTGTGATGTGGGAGAGCGTCGAGTGGGGTTTCTACTGGTGTCGGTGTGGTGTTTTGATTGTGGGAGAGCGTGAGTGGAGATTCGACTGGTGTCGGTGTGGGTGTTTTGTGATGTGGGGAGCGTCGAGTGGGGTTCGGCTGGTGTCGGTTGTGGTTGTATGTGGATGTGGGAAGAGCGTGGAGTGGGGATTCGAAACTGGTGTCGGGTGTGGTGTTTATGATGTGGGAGAGCGTGGAGTGGGGGTTCTACTCAGGTGTCGGGTGTTTGTGATGTGGGAGAGCTTCGAGTGGGGATTCGACTGGTGTCGGGTGTGGTGTTTGTGATGTGGGAGAGCGTGGAGTGGAGATTCGACTGGTGTCAGGTGTGGTGTTTGTGATGTGGGAGAGCTGGTGTCGGGTGTGGTGTTTGTGATGTTGGAGAGCGTCGAGTGGTGGTTCCACTGGCTCACTGGTTTGAAAACCGCTGGTTCTGTGGTTACCGTTCAGTAAGTGCCGAGTCGACTTGTTTGCGACAGCGAAGCTTCTGGTCGTGATACATTTAGTGAGTGATGCTCTGGTGGCTTCGGAAGATAATTTAATATAGGCTAATCATGTACTCGCAATTTTCTGCGATATATGCTGGATGAATGAAAGTTGTTATCTTGTAGCTGGGATACTCGTCCTCTATGAAATTGGCAAACATTAATAATTATATATGCAAGGAGTGATCTATTCTGGTTCGCAATTGCTCATGCTCTGAATGGATTCGAATTAGTTGAGGCGCCCTTAAATCCAAATCATCATTATCATCATCACGAATGGATTTGAAGCGTCAGGCATATGGCGAAACCTCGCTTTGACATTGCCGTGATTCTGTCAAATTATTTAGTAGGTCATGACATCTATTTAAGCGTTTATCATTGCGTAGATAGATAATGAGGTAGCATGGCTTAAAATTGTATATGTTTGCATCTGTTTCGCAAGTATGTCGTATCCAGTATCCACTATCCACTCCATGAACTATTTCTGAACCTCCAACTAGTCTAACTAGTGGATGACTGCACTTCCCGTAACAGTTCCCAGTCTATCTTCGAGTGAATTGCTTGGTGACCCAGCCAACCACTGGGGAATTCCGTTACATATCGACCAAGCCATAACACCGTACATCTCAGATTTCCATCAAACATGGGTCGGTCGGTGGGTATCTGGGCCGTAGAGATTCACGCTGTGATATTTTCAGCCCCGGCCGTTAAATGGTTTTCGAGTTATAGCATCAGTCTTCTTTTTAATGTCGCGCAATGCTCTAAATTTCAGCGGACGATGTCTGATATCTCCCATTTGAATCATGGGAGTCATATAAACCTATGCATCAGTCGTAATTGTCAGAAACCATAGATTAATCACGAATGAGCGCGAAGCTCTCGCTCGTCTTTATGTGGTATATGGGAAAAATCTGATATGAGCGGCCCAACCCGACCCGACCCAACCCGTGGCGACGATTTTGAGAAGCTCATATCTTTGAAACCGCACGTCCGATTGGCAAGCGGGCTTTTTTGCTGTTTGCTGAGTATGATGGGCCACATTGCTGATGGATGGGCCATCCAACCTACCCTGTTTGATACCAGTGCCGGCTCATGTGGGTGACTACCACTGCGCGTGGCGTGTGCCGCGTGAGGGGTGTTGAAAGGTGTTTTGTCGCAAAAACTCCGCAACGGCTGGACTATTGTGTTCGAATTTGGTGTGTTGCTAGCAGGGCTGCGGAGTCGGAGTCGGAGTCGGTCGGAGTCGGTAGTTTTGGCCGGAGTCGGAGTGAGTCGGTAAAGTTTTGACCGACTCCGACTCCGACTGGCAGGTGTTGGCACGTATGGGTATCGTACTTTCAGAATATTTTTAATGGATCACCAATGGCGATGACTAACATAATTTTTAAGTCTTGGAATTTTTTCAGCTAAGGTTTATTTTCCATACCATGAATTTTACTAATAATGTGTGTATTCAGTATTACCATGGACGTAATAGAGAAACTCTTTATACTCAGGGAATGTCTTCGGTTCGGCAGGTCAAAAATGCCCACTCCAAAGAATTTTGCTGACGATCATAAGAAATCGGTAAGATCGGTAAACTATCCGGCTTACAACAATTTTAAGCTTGTCAAGGCGAGTTAAGTAATTCCCTCTCTTTTGTTAAGAATAAATATAACCTTTCCCACAAAAATGAAATTATTACTTAAAGTCGACATAACAATACACACTACTATGTACTGATTTTAAGTAAAGTTGTTCAAGGGAAATACTCATATTAGCCGTTTTCAACGATGATTATTTTGGCGCGAAATGTTTTAAACATTTTAAAAGTTTTAAAATGTTTTAGTAATAGCCGCTTTCACGATGGACTAATTTGCGATAGAAAAATGTTTTTGGCCCTCGCCCTACGGGACCGTTGGGCGAGGCCTACAAATTTTACGCAATTAGTCCATCGTGAAGCGGCTACTACTAAAACATTTTAAAAACATTTTTAAATGTTTTAAACATTCGGCAAATAGCATCGTGAAAACGTTTATTTTTCAAAAAATGAAAGTTGTCATTTGAAATCGACAGACGAGACCAAAAATATAATGTAAAATCGTCACATTTTGCATACAAACTTCCCTTCGAAAGATATTGCAATTTTAAAAGTAAATAAGCGTTCCACCCTTTACACGACCGAGTACTCGCAAGGTGCCTTGCAAATACTTTTTGGTCCTTATCAAATTGCGGGCATTTTTTTTTAATGGAAATTAATTGGAAAATGTATTTTGGTCTATAACTTCTTGTGATTATATGTCCGGAGATCCCATTATCTACATAACCATTGAAATAAACAGGTACCAAATTAGCAGTTAAACGATACACTTTTATGGCGGTCTTTCCTTGAGTGGTTGCGACCCTCGAATTTAAACAAAAAAATATGAATTAATTTTGAACATTAGGATTTCTTGATAGTTTTGTTTCTTGGTTATATATAACACTAAGCTTATGTAATCATAAAGATAGTCATTTTCCCCCAACAAAATAAGGCAAACAATAAAACAACGGGAAATTACATCAGAAGCTCATCGAGTGCATTTTGGACAACGACCCACTTCGATCTAATTTTAGTGTCAGCGATTTGGTTCACGGTCATTGTCCAGAGTTGAATAAATTTGAAAAAACACCGGCGCTATAATGGCCGCTCTTCAAATAGTGATGGGAAAACACTGGTCATGAGTTTTCAAATTAAATCTATGTATATGTACTTGTTTTTTAATTTGTAAAAAAAATACAACTAAGAGTAAGGAAATTTATTTTATTTTATTCCCAAATCAAAAGTTAAATCCAATTGTTATACCACAACGGAAGCCTAAGAAATCGTTGCTAACAAATAAGGGTAAGATTATTTTCATTTTAAGCGTTCCACACTTTTTACGCGACCGTACTTGGCATAGTAACCTACTTTCGGTCTCATTTAAAACTGCGGGCTTTCCGTAATGCTACTACGCAATGGAGTTAAAATATATTTATGCGTTCTGCTTGTTTCGATTAAATGCCGTCGATCCTCTACAGAAGAATGCCATTAAACAATGCGTGAAACTTAAATTTCATTCTCATTTGGCATACATGTATTGTAATTTTTTCCGCATAAAAAATGGTGGTTGCAGACATCAATAAAATGCTCTTACTCCCAAATAACCTACTTATGTGTTTTCTGAAAAGGTGATAAATTTATAGACCATTGCGTATATACGATTTGGGGACGATATCTACAACTGAGTTCAAGATATAAGCAAATTTGGGATGGCGTTAGATTCAGCTATCCAGCGGGGCTTGGGTTTGAAGGTCGGAGTCGATCTCGGAGTCGGAGTCGGAGTCGGAGTCGACTCCGGAGGGTCGGAGTCGGAGTCACCTGACAACCCACCGACTCCGCAGCCCTGGTTGCTAGGGCCCCCTCAGTTGCCGCTTTTCCACTAGTCAGGGATGAGATGTGGCACACCCCTACTCCATATCTCAGGAACGGTGGAACCGATTGTGTTCCAATTTAGTGTGTGGTTACTGGTTAGGGACCTCTCAGCCGTCACTTTCCTACAAGTCGGGGGTGGGTGTCTCTGCACGTACGCACGCGTGCGCCCTTTTTGTATCTCGGAATTTGCTCGACCGATTCAGTTGAAATTCACCATACATTTCCTTTGCGCTCATTCGTTCATCGCCAACTACGGCGCCTTACTGGTATGATATATTTTGTTTGATTATTGAAGTTTGATTTTTACATGTGATTTTAGGTCAGATCACGTGAATGTATAATGTGGCCATTCACATTAAGTTTGTTTCCATGACATAATTGACTTAGATACATAAGCCGTCGATGGTTAACAAATTGGAGATGTTTTCTCTAAATATTGTATTTGTGTTGTTGTATTTGGGAGAACCATGGTCACCAGCACGTCTTTGGTAATAGCTTAGCACGTAATTATGCTGGAGAGCTTAATTCAACAGCATTATATTTGCCTCGTGGAGCTGCATTCAATGATGCATAACATAACCGGCCTGCAGATCGCTCCATGACCTCAAAGTAACGTGACCTGAGGTTGATTACCCAAATTACTTGGCTAGATTATGTAATGGATTATTTGTTAAAATTGTATTTGCATTTAGCAATATTGAAATTTTGTATTTCTAGAAAGACGCTTTTAGCTACTTGTATGGCATTCTTGGTCTGCAAATAAGGATGAGAAAATTGTATGTCATGTGGACCCACGGCTGTCGGCGTCATCACGTGATCTTGAACACTGAATGGATGCCGCAAACACACGTCTTTTTTTCTTTTTTAACGAAAACCTGGCTGTTAGCTCGTTTCTCTGACTCTTTTCGCTCCTCGGATTTTTTTTTCTGCGGCCGATTTACGATATTAATGGGGAAAGGCGAGCCGAAGGCTCATTTAAATTAAAAATAGCCTCTGTCCTGTAATGCCCCGGCTCGCTCGGTGCTTCTGTAGCCGCGGCAGCTGGCCAGCTGGTCGGCTGATGACCGCCTGACCACCTGCCACCCCACAGCGGCCGGCGGTTTTGTGCGGCCGATCGATTTCTGCTCCGCCCACACGCCATTAGTCGCTATGGTCTGAACGCTCTATGGCTGTGGTCCGAACATCACCGCGCGGCTCGAAGGTGATGAATGAGTCGATCGCTGGGTAACCGAGGCCGGCGGGTCCCCCCCCCCTTCTCCCCCGTGACGTGATCCCCCGTGACGTCATCGCCCCGACGAACAAGCGGCGGAAAGAATAATGCAAACTTGGTAAAGTGATTGTACGTAACAGGCTGTTGACAAAATATACAAACGGGACAAAATATACAAACAGTATGGTGCAACGGATTAATCCCTCGGAACAGCTGCCTTCAAAACCTTTCGGTAAACACCTATGCCTTGTTTGTCGTAGCATGAATGCAGAATAGTCCTCCATTGTGCGGCCAATCTGTGCCGATTCGTTCACCTCTGCCGGTGGCAGTTCTGTGAGTCGCGCCCGAGCCGGACACGTCTACAGGGGCTGGTCATGGTCCGCTGATGACGTCAGAGGTCGGGTGGCAGTTCTGTGAGTCGCGCCCGAAGCCGGACACGTCTACAGGGGGCTTGGCCATGGGCGCGCTGAATGACGGTCAGAGGTCGGGTGACAGTTCGGTGAGTCGCGCCCGAGCCGGACACGTCCTACAGGGGCTGGCCCATGGGCCGCTGATGACGTCAGAGGTCGGGTGACAGTTCCTGTGAGTCGCGCCGAGCGCAGTCTACAGGGCTGGCATGGGCCGCTGATGACGTCAGAGGTCGGGTGAACATTTTTTCTGTGAGTACGCGCCCGAGCCCGGACACGTCTACAGGGGCTGGGGTTTTTTTTTTTTATGGGCCCTGATGACGTCAGAAGGTCGGGTGGCAGTTCGGTGGAGTCGCGCCGAGCCGGACACGTCTACAGGGGGCTGGCATTGGGCCGCTGATGACGTCAGAGGTCGGTGACAGTTCGGTGAGTCGCGCCGAGCCGGACACGTCTACAGGGGCTGGTGCTATGACCGCTGATGACGTCAGAGGTCGGTGACAGTTCTGTGAGTCGCGCCCGAGCCGGACACGCGTCTACAGGGGCTGGTCATGGGCCGCTGATGACGTCAGAGGTCGGGGAGTCATAACCCTGGCTCGGACCATAACCCGGCTGATACATGTATATGGGGCGGCGGGGACACCCACCCAGACTGCGCCAGTGTGTTACCAACCCGTCAGGGTTTTACCAACCCCGTCGGCAAAATGGGGTTTAGTACCAACTACCAACCCCGCCGGCTTGTTACCAACCCCGTCGGCGGGTTACCAACCCCGCCGACGGGTTACCAACCCCGCCGACGGGTTACCAACCCCGCCGTCGTTTTGCCAGCTCTGCTGCCGCAGCCATATCGCTCAACAAAGGATTAGCATCTGTGGGGCGGCATGACTACCATTGATATTTATGGTAGACATTACTGCTGGCAGTCGGGGAAGCCAGAAATGAAATGTCTGGCGCCTCTGAATTTCGTCTGAATTTACATCAGAAGCCGCATAATTCAGGTCATCAACAGGCCTACAATGAGCCACAACAGGCCAAACTGGGACAGTAAAGCTATATACAAGTTTCGTGTGTTTTCTTAATGTTGCTTAATGGGCACGATATAACTGCGGCTATTGCGGCGCGGCCGATGGCACCACCACATCCAATTTGGATTGGCCCGTAGTCCTATCATTATTACCCGCAGTAGCAGCTCTCTATGCGTTTAGCTGAGTCGATGAGCGTCAGGGTTAAATTCACTGATCCCAACCTGCCACAGGCCGGGTCAGGTGGGTCGCAACTTACCTCGGCTAAACGAACTCCAATCGGACAGTTAGGAGTCGGTGTTTGAACAAACGGGCCCTCTAATTGTCGAATGACTTATATCAAAAGTTTACCCATGTGGATGGTTCGAACTAAATTAAACAACACCTGTGTAGATGTGTGTGCTAATAGGTTCTGATTGGCGAATACTCTCATCTCATAAGTTGATCCAGTGAACGGGTCAACCAAATTACTTTCATCCCAGAAGTTGATCCAGTAAACGGTTCAACCGAATAACTCTTCATCCCAGAAGTTGATCCAGTAAACGGTTCGAACTGAATTAAACAGCTATTGTCTGCAGACTGGATACACTTCCTTGTGAGTGCAATGTGCACTACCATCCTGTCAGGTGAATGTATGGTTGATGCGTATTGCCGTGTTCTCGCCGCTCAGGTCGGCAATTTTTCGGTTATTGCTGCTGAATTATTGTGTGTCTTACTATATTATATACTAGCTAGGATGTCCGGCGTTGCCCGGGCAATGAATTGCCTAATGTTAACAATAATGACACACTTGAATGTATTTTTTAAGTGGGGTGCGTAATTAGGCACAACTTAAAAAATGCATACCCCATCAATGTCCAAATTTACAACTTTCCAATTTCCATGCTATATGAATGTTCATATATGTAAAGAGGCACGACTTGAAAAGCGTGGTACCAAACATGTCCACTATGTTTTCTATAATGTTCGCCATGAGTTGTATTAATTGAGCATTGACCAAGGCTCAAAACCAAGCGCATGGGCGCAAATTAAAAATTATCCAAAAGTGTCGACGCGCCCTTAAAACCAAATAACAAACAATGAACCATGGGCGCAGAAGAATGAACCGACGGCAATATAATGTTTTTGCGCAATGATTTTAATCATTTAAGATTAAAACCAAAGGCTACTACTGGATATTAAAACTCACCTGGAACATTAAAACAATGCATCTAACGTTTTTTGTTACCTGTTCAACTAATTGGACGCATTGAAACCAAGGCAATCTTACGTTTATGGTTCTGTCGGCAGGGGACGTAGAACGTACACGCCGCAGTCAAACATAAGGCTGATTCCGGCATAACACCATTAAAAGCAGATTAACCAAGGTAGATATGTAGTATTCTTAACACGAACCGTAGCGTTTTCGGTATTTTTAATTCGAAAGGCTTCCAAGAATGAAATGTCAACAAAGCGCAGCATACTGCAGACCAGAAAACAAAGAGTTTGTGTGAATGGTGCAAGTCTAGCTGGGACTTGTCAAAAGTGTGTCCCCAGGATTCAGTGCTCGGGCCCCTGTTGTTTTTGTATATGTTCAACGACTCCCTGAATGCGATGCAGTGCAACATTCAAATGTTTCGCGACGACACTAAGTCTAAGACCAGTGAGAGCCCCTCCGTGCCGACTGCTGGCAAGCTTGACCTAATGACCGCATTGACTGTCAACAAGGGGCAACTTCCAACTTCAATACTGGACTGTAATATATGCACGTCGAAGGGCCCAAGCACCAAATACTGCATGGGCACACCCCTTTGAGCAGACTGCTGCAGAGCGGGACCTCGGAATCATGTCGACTGTAACTTAAGTTCCGAAAAGCAAGCCTGACCGCTGCAGTGTCAAAAGCATCCAGATCTTGGTGTGACTTCGGCAGGTCGTTTGAACGTATTGACGGTTGAAACGCTGCCACTCGCTCTTCAGTCGTTGGTGGGAACTCACTTGGAGATTGGCAACCGCGTATGGGGCCATTTAACCGAGGAGCATCAGCAATCGAGTCGAACGATCAAAGAAGGGCCACCAAGCTGACCAATGCATCAGACCTTCCATAATCCCCGAAGGCTTCGCATCCTGTAATCCGTCACTGTAATTCAGATAGACGTCGAGGTGAATGAATACGACATAACCAGCTGCTGCACGGAGGTGTCCGATGTGAACCCGGAGAGTTTTCTTGCACGCCTGCTGCTGATGGCCTCTCCACCAGAGGGCATCCTGGACTGAGGAACCTAGGGCCGAAACCAGAAGTTAGGAGATGTGCACTCGGCCTTAGAATCATAAATTGATTGGAACGCTCTCCCCATTCGGTGTTGCAGCTGACACGCTGAACTCACATTAAGTCCGGCCTCGATGCTCATGGGCAAACTCAAGCAACACCATTCATGTCAATGACCTGATTACGAGCGAGCGGCGAAGGCGGAGCGAGTCTCATTGAATAACCGGATTTTTCTCACATATAAGCGGCCGACCCGGCCAGGCCGCCGACCGCGAACGAACTGGTCAGAAGCTTATATCTTTTGAACCCGCATCCGATTGACAGCGTCTTTCGCCATCAGCATAGCCCACGCAATGACATTATGATATTGTCATGTTTTTTATAATGTGATGGTCAGCAACGGCGCGTGACAACGTACCGCGTCAGGGTGTCAGAAAGTATTATCTGCTGTAGCTGAAAACGGCTGGACATATAAAGTAAAATTTTGTGTGAGACTGGAGACACACACCCTGGCAATGTTGCACAGGTCAAACTCTGGTTCAACGCTGCACGTGCGCACGTGCACCCCTGTTTCGTCAACGAAACTTCCTACAAAACATCGTTGCAATAACCGGACCTATATCTCGCACCAAAAGTCGCAAAGACAGAAAAACAACATATGCGTAGAGAAACGATCCGCGGCGTATGCACTTAATGTGTCGATCAGCGGCCGCGTGGTACGTGCAAAGTTTACTGGCTGTACAAGCGCAAATTCCCTGTTTTTGTGGACCGTCCTTCCCATTTTAAATCAGTGCTCAGACTATGGGATCGAAGCGATGAAAAAAACACCTATCTGTAGCCAATGTACGTCTCTAAAATGCATGCACAAATTGAGGCTTTAAATGCAGTATTTCGCTGTTAAAAATCTGCCTAGTAATGTTTTTATTGACGATTCTTAATTTTTCTTCATTACACCGCCGTAGCTTCAAAACAAAGGGGCTAGAGCGATAAAAATGATGCAGCCTCGTAAAGCGCAATATCCATCTAATACCCACCCAAAATGAATTTTTGCCTACAAACATGAAGCTTATAATTACAAATTCAAATTAACGCTTCAAAACCTATTTAGTTCAAAGTATCGATTTAGTTCGGATCTATTTGCGACGGCAAAACAACACATAGCGAAAAAATAATTCAATGCAGCTTTGCACAAGACGAACTCGTTGGACGGGTGATAAATGACGCCGGGATTTATTGGACTCGCCTCGTTTTTCGCCGTTTAAGGCGTCTTACTGGTATGATAAATGATATGCAGAAAATCAGGTTTCGCTTGCGAGCACTAATGTGCATAAACCACGTGAAAGCGATTTAACTAACGTTTCCAGATTTAACTAAGGTAGATATGTACCTAGGAGGAGAAGCCGATTTTTGTATATTTTGTAGATTGTATTTTTTGTATATAATGGCAATATATATATATGTATTTTTTTAAATCCAAAACCTTCCTGTAATTATGCTGATTCAGAAATGGTGTGGGTTTTGTATCCATAACCAAGGGTTTTCGATTCCATAGCGGTCAAACGAAAATCCATTTGCCCTTTATTATGTAGATTCAGAAATGGTAAGCGGTTTTGTCAGGTGTTACGTCAGTCACGTGACTTTGGACCAGGATTCCTTGCATTGAAACTGTGTTAATTATAATTAAATGATAATAAATAAAATATTACACACCATAAAAAGCCAAACTAGTATGTTCATGAATTAATGCGTCCTCTTTGGAAAAAAGTAGCCAGATAAAGTAATACAAAGATCAATTTCATAAAAAAATGTTCAGATTAACTCATTGTTATCCATGCGGCGAAAACATGTGCGCATGGACCACAACTGAAGTGCCTTCCCAACAAAGCGTCGTGCGCCGAATGCGGTCAGTGTGACCGAGCTCAGACCCCTCACCTTATTTATATTGCCTTGGGTTTTGTTCCATAACCAAGGGTTTTCGATTCCATCAACGGCTCAACGAAATATCATTTGCACTTTATTATGTAGATTCAGAAATTTGGTATGGGTTTTGTCAGGTTTGAGCGTCAGTCACGTGACTTTGGACCAGGATTTCGCCTTGCATTGAAACTGTTGTTAATTAATAATTAAATGATAATAAATAAAATATTTACACTCACCATAAAAAAGCCCAAAACTAGTTATGTTCATGAATTATGCGTTCTTGGAAAAAATACCAGATAAAGTAATACAAAATCATTTCATAAAAAATGTTCAGATTAACCATTGTTATCCCATTGCGGCGAAAAACGCGATGGACCCAAACCAACTGAAGTGCCTTCGCACAAGCGCTCGTGCGCCGGAATCGGTCATGTGACGGACTCCAGCGCCCTCACCTTATTATATTGGCCTTGGGTTTTGTATCCTAACCAAGGGTTTTCGATTCCATAACGGTCAAACGAAAATCCATTTGCCCTTTATTATGTAGATTGATGACAATGGGCTGTGATAATTGCTTGCTAGTTCTTGAATGACGTTGGAAAGGAAAGGTGCGATTTTAATTTTGAGTTATCTTGAGAAGGATTGACATGTTGTATTATCTTGAAGGATTGACATGTTGTATAGCATGACGGTGAATGTGAAAATACCTTGTTTGGTGTCATATGCAATATGACAGTATGCCATATTGCAATGATATATTATGTCATATGGTCTTGTGCTGTGATTTGTATTCCGTTTGTATTTTCCGTAAACAAGTTTCGCGAAGTATCCCAATAACATTCTTCTTCATGTAACCCTCTCCATTTACATACTTAGGCATATCCCAGGTGGCATTTCGTCTTCATTAGATGAATGCATTTTCTCTGTGTCAACTGTCTTACCTTAATCCCACCAACAGTTGTTTGAGATCTTCACCCCTCTCCATTTAAAGCCAAAATCATCATCACCTCTCCATTTACATACTGAGGCATACCCCAGCCAACCTATGTACCCCTATCTGACGTCACTTCTCTGCCGTTACAGCCTTCACGTGGTTCGCGTTCTGCGAGTACGGCATCTGCGCCTGCATCATGATCTACCACCTGCTGGTGGTGCGGGACATCCCGGAGTTCTGGCTGACGGTGGGCGTCCCGCGACCGGTCGCCTCAAACGGCATCAGTGCGCCACTCAAGGCCGACTAGGCGCGCCCGTCGTCACCCAGCGAGCTCTGCGGCCGCCGAGCCAGCTTCGCATGGAGAGCGTGGGTGACTGGGCGGCTGGGCAGGGAGCCTAACATACCAGCTGGTCGGGTAACCGCGACTGGCCGGGCCTGGCTGACTTCCCGGGCCTGGTCTGCCCGGACACCGAGCAGAGCTGACTGTACTGTCAATTGGCCAGCCGAACTGGTGGGTTAGCTGTCTGGCTGGCCAGCATCCACTGGCTAGCCATTGGATGTGAACTGGTCAGCCGTCGTCAGGCTCGGTTTGCCGGCTGCTGGACTAGCTAGCTGCGCACGAGAAGACCACGTGGGTTCGATGACTGGCTGGGTTGATGGCGCCTGGCGGATAGGTGAAGCAGTGTGCCAGAATGTCGTGCAGCCAGCCGAGTACGTGCGCTGCTGACTTGACATGAGATCGCCAGCCACTATGGTGTTCATGATTGGGAGATGTGGCGCGTAGGATTGTAAGGATTGTCTTGCCTAGGAAACGGGTCAATGGACGCCAAAGGATTGGTTCTACTTAAGCTAGTCACTCGGTTGTGAAAGATAGTCTCATTGTCGAAGAGGTGCCGTTAGGCCGCCCTTGAAATGTGCACTGTGCAATATTTCGCTTCCGACGGTGGAGTAGTTTAGTGTTTTAATTATGATTGTTTGATTGATAGCCAAATACCCGTCGCGATCTTCCTTCTAGTTATCCACATAGTTCTTGCAGTTCCTTATTCCAGTTTTACTTACACAAGCTGCTTAAGGCGGGGTACATATACAATGCCGTTAGGCAAGTCGAAGCGCGGGAGAGGGTCGTCTCTGGCTAGTCGTATAATATCGGCAAATTCTCATGGGTTCGTGTCATACTAACTACCATTGACGTTGTTGCACTCTACTCATAATGGGCCGGCTGGGTGCTGTTCACGAGTCATTTGTGGGCAGTATCATCCCTACAATCATCTTGCCAATGATGGCCGTTCTCTCGGCTCGGATCTGTTTGTATAGGTGGAGTGGGAGCCTCATCGCTCCATCTCAAAGTAGATTTGCATTGCACAATCAGGTCAACATTAAGTGTAGCTCATTGCATTCCGCCGCATTGCACGAGGACGCTGATGAAGGATGGAGGATATGCCTCGTTCGACAGCTGAGCTCCGAGTCTGACGCCGCGCCTCCGTCCTGACACAGGTTACAAAATACGGGCTACGCCAGCTGCTTTGTCTCGTTGGCGCAGCTTTCGTCTGGTTTGGCCGAGTAGCATGAGCTGCTACTAGACGGATCCGTATCCAGCCTTTTAGAATCCAGTGACGAGCAATGACAGAAGTGTGTCGTCAGTCGTCGCAAATTCATCAACAGATGCTACGAAAATTAATTCAAAGGAAGCAGTTTGCTATGTAGGCCCTTGGAATATTTACTAAGTGCAATATTTGCGTTGTTTTCAAGAAATTAATCTCTAATTTTTACCAAGTTTGTCGAATCTCCGATCGAACCTTCGTAGGTGATAGAATCCCCGTCGTTCGCTGGGCACTGCATGCCACTGGAAGCGGACGTTAACTGGGCGATGCCTCCATCTTGTGGATGGCGCGCGTTGTGACACTTGTTCCAGAAAGTTGTCTCCCTCTGCGGAAGCCTCTCTTCTCAGTGAGTCGGAGGACAGCGCTGACAGACTCTCGTCTGACAGCCGGGTGATGCGGCGGTCGTCAGATCTGGGCAATGATGAGCCATTGTGACGTCACCAGCGGCCCTGTCGCATGCGGCGCGTGCTGGCCGCTCCGCGGGCCTGTTTTGTTTTGGCCTGGCCTCTGCCGGCACGGGTCGGCTCATAGTTCAAACAGGAGAGGCAAGAATCAGCTGTTTCCAGACTGGCGGCTCAGGCTCAAATCTGTCGCATAGGTCTCGTGTTTAGTGTTATTTTCAGTGTCGGTGTTGCTTTGCTGTGATCACTTCCTGGCCACGCCGACGGAAACTGGCGCATGCCTTCGGTAGGTCCGCTGGTTTCTGCTAATGTTACCTGTAGCTTTCGTGTTTGCTCGTCGAAAGCCAGAGGGTCGCTACACAAGATGCAATACTCTTCAATCTCGCACTTTTTTACCCATGTTGAATCTCAGTAGGGTTATAGGACGGCTGACGCGATCTCTTGCCTGTGCGGTTTTCTGCTCGGCCGCTGGCTTGCTTCAGCACGGCTCGAGTGTGCTGGTTCCTGCCACTGCACTGCTCCCTCTTTCTTAGTATTGATCCGGGCGTTGAATGGCGTCGCTGTGGCGGCGTCCGATTAGCTAGAAAGGATAGAGACGATGGCGGTTCTTTACAATTGTTTGCCGTAGAGACCTTGGCCAATGGCGTCGCGCGCGAGTCTCGGATGACACTGGTCTTTGTCCCACTCATGTCTGACGCACGTTATCTAGTCTGCATTGTAGCTGCCGCAGCGGTATATCGTGCGGTATAATCCGGTGGTCGATCGGAGTTTGAAGTTGCTCGCTCTCTCTCTCTCTCTCTGGGCAGCGCCTCGGCAGGCCTGAAGGCACGCGTCTGTGGCAGCGACAGGTGGTATTTTCTTCCCATTTGCGCGGTGGGCCGCCTTGGAGCCCGATGCGACCGTCTCGTGTCGTGTGTACGTGTGTTGTGCGGCTCTCCGGTTATGGTGTGATCGACCGAGCCACCTTCGACCGTGGGAAGTATTGGCTAGCCGCGGTGATTGGGAACACAATCGACGTGCTGGCGGGCGTACGGACATAGAGACATGCTTGACATCACAATAAACATGCGGTTTGTCGGGCTTCGGGAACAGTTGTCAGGGCTTTCTGTTAAAGCGATGCGTGAACTTTTTTGCATAGCGTTGATCAATTTTGTGCTAATTGATACTGCTGTATACAGATTACAGATTCTAAAACCACCACCATCCAGTAGTGTTGCGGCGTTGCCCATGTGAAATCCTAGTGCGCAGCGCAGTAAATAGCATTTGCGGTAACAGCGTGTGACTAAGATCGTATGAGAGCATTTGCTCAGGTCTTAAGTTTGATGCGTTAGATAAGTGATTGTAAGTAGGACGCACGTTGCGTTGTAGGAGCTGAGCGTTTATCCATTTAGCACTGCGTTCTGATGTCAAAACCAGGCTGGCGTCACAAGCGAACGACCCTCGTGGAGACGAAAGCGAATCGGCCGGTCGACAAACGCCATGCTAAAACGTGTGATGTCGCGATCAAATCAACGCACTGCGTGTGCGGGGATTCGATTATAAAATTGTGAACCGAAACCGAGGGCAGTCGTGGAAATTGGCGAGCCAACGCATTAGATTACCGACTGTTCGTGGCTGGTGTGGGTGTGAATCGGACGGCTTCCCGAGCCAGCTCGCGCCCAGGCGGATCGGTTGCCGTGGTGTCAAATGCAGATCTGTCGGATGCACGACGTTACCATGACTTGTTCAACCACCGTGAAGTGATGATTACTCGTACGTACCAAAGGGACCGGTGTTCCACAATCGGCGACTTGTTTCTGTGATTTATTGTGAACGTAGGTTATCCTAAATCATGTTGGTTCTATTGTTGACATCCAGTGTGAGTTTCTTGTCAGCCCGCTGGCAGCTGGACATACCAGTGTGCGTGCCTCATCCTCTTAGCCCCAGTATCTATCTGGGACTGATTGTGCATCGCCCGGATTTCGTTCTAGTCATTTTCGCGCGCGCGTTTTGTATTGTTTGATGGTGTCACCCCGCGACGGTCGCGGTCGTGAACCTCTGCCTGCCGCGCGGCGCAGTGCGCGGCGACTGTGGCGCAGTGTGCGACAAAGGCGGCGTCTGCGGTTGTCACACCTGTTGTATTGTCCTATTGGCCGCCGTCATCTTGTACGAACCTCGGGTACACATCGTCAGAGACTTGCGCTGCCGCCCGCCCGGTCGGGGGGCGAGATAGAGAGACGGGCACTCCGCCCTAAATACACTTCTCACAAACACATGGCAGCACTGCAGCCGAGCCCCGCGCACAGGCGGTGAGGTCGACGGGCCCGACGACCCGTAGCAGCAACGGAGAGCGGCAGCGCACAGCTGCTTCGGAGCGGCAAACAAGGCCTAAAGCGACCACTGAAAGCGCTCTCTTACCCTGAGTGTCGCAAGACCCCTCCTTTTCCCGTCCCGATTCACAGCACCTTTCGACTGCACGTCGCCGAGTAAAACAATATCGTACAAAGATACACACCCACACACTTTGGTCGCCGCGAGCACGCACCGCGGCGTCACTGTTTGCTGTTGGCAGCTGCATCTCTGTCCAGCTCCTCGATCATATCGTCGAACTCATCCGCCTGTACCTCGAACCTTGCCAGCTGTTCGGTGATGGTCATCACTTGCCGGTCCGCCGGGGGAGAGCTGACGGCGGCGGCGGCGGCAGTGCCCGGCGGCCCCTGCTGGCCGGTCGCTGACGGCAGGGTCTGTGCCACCTGCACGGGCCGGAAGAAGGCGCCCAACTCAGAGTCCGAGCTGGTCTCGCTGAACGGGGTGCGCTGTGGGCAGAGGGCAGGATATGGTACTATCAGGGACGGACACGAGAGGCGACGGACGGGGACCTGCAGAGATGTGACGGACGGGGGGACCTTCAGGAGATGTGGACGGACGGAGACCTTCAGGGACAGGTGACGACGAGGGACCTTCAGCTGGGACTGTGGACGGACTGGACCTTTCAGGGAATGGGTGATGGACGGGGGGACTTTCAGAGACGGCGACGACGGGGACCTCAGGAGATGTGACGACCGAGGATCTTCAGGGAGATGTGACGGACCGGGAGACCTCCAGGGATGGTGACGGGACGGGGGCCTTCAGAGGACGGTGACGGACGGGGGGCCTTCAGGAGATGGTGACGGACCGGGGGACCTTCAGGGGATGGCGACGGACGGGGGACCTTCAGGGGATGGTGACAGAGGATGGTGACGGACGGACGGGACCTTCAGGAGATGTGACGGACGGAGGACCTTCAGGGGACGGTGACGGACGGGGGACCTTCAGCTGGGACTGTGACGGACGGGGACCTTCACAGTACGGTTACGGACGGGGACCTTCATGAGGACGTGGACGGACGGTGGACCTTCAGGGGAGGGTGGACGGACGGGACCTTCAGGACGGTGACGACGGTGAACGACGGGACCTTCAGGGATGTCACGGACGGGGGACCTTCAGAGGATGGTGACGGACGGAGACCTTCAGGGAGGGTGCGTGACGGACGGGGACCTTCAGGAGTGGGGACGGACCGGGGGACCTTCAGGGGATGGTGACGAACGGGGGATCTTCAGGGGGATGGTGACGCCGCGGGGGGCTTCAGGAGACGGGTGACGGACCGGGGGACCTTCAGGGGATGGTTGACGGGGGACCTTCAGGGGATGGTGACGGACGGGCAGCACTACAGGCAGACAAGGCAGTAACGAGACGGGGACGGCGGCCTCATCAGATATGCCATCTGGTATTGAACACTGCGATAAGTAGCAAGATAAAACAAACGAGAAGCCATGCCCGCACTGATCAGGGGCCTCATTCTCTGCATTCGTAATGTGCATGTGATAGCGTTACTTATGAACCTGTATGCATTCATAGCCTGGTGCATGCTGTTACGCCTGAACTACTGCATACAAACTGCAGAATTAAGACGACTAGCAATGCAGGGTATAGTATCCCTCGCACCGACGGGGGGCGGATATCCGTCCCCACTCCCCGAGGGTTTTCGTGGACAGCGAAAAACGGCGTTACGTAGCGCCCCGAATTTCGTATAACTGTTCATTGAACAATTTTACATATTGCCTGTAAATTTTGATCTAACTTTCAAGGTCACGTCGTCAGGGCACATTAAATGACCTGACCTCATGTCACGTTTTTGAAAGTTTGCCATGCCAAAGCCACAGTGATTAACCAAATAGATTGAAACTCACAACGTACAGTGAGGACATACAGGGTGGAAACAAAAAATGTACCACATTTGTTTTCCTTCTAGCGGACACAATAATTTGTCAAGTTCGTGATATCATACAAAATTTGAAAGCACGCGCATGGGAAATTTGTTGTGACCACGATTCGATTGTTATCAGTGATGTCTCGGCCCAGTACGGAAGAGAAAGTAAAACTGGTTACTGGTTGACTTCTACTGGAACACAAAATCCATTATAGAGACGCAGGTAAGGTTCAGGGCACACTTTGGGGAACGGTCTACGCTGACCAGAAAACGATTATTCGCCTCTGCGAAGCTTTTTGAAGAGAGGGCTCTGTCCTGAACAAGAACAAAGGTTGCAGTGGCCGAAAAAAGTCAAAACTTACCCAAAATATTATTAATAAGGTGAGCGATGTCATTGAGCGTGACCCATCCAAGTCAACCAAAGGAATCGCGCAGGAAGTGGGCACCAGTCACACGACAGTAAGATAAATATTAAAGGACCTGAACTGAAGCCCTACAGACTCAGTCAACCAGGCACTGACACCAGCCGACCAGGAGCAACGACTGGCCTCAAGCTGGATGAAAGAACAACTTGCCGACATCCGGGCTTTCTTGCAGCAAGTGTGGTTCTGTGATGAGGCCCATTTTCATCTGAATGGTGGAGTAAAACACTCATAACTGTAGAATTTGGGCCTCAGAACAGCCAGAAGTCATTCATCAAAGAACTCTCCACAGCCCCAAGGTCTCTATCTGGTACGCGATGAGCGCAGATGGCATCATCGGACCATTTTGGTTCGATATCCGTTATGGAATGACAACGACCGTGACCAAAGAGCACTACATCAGCCTCTTGAAAGTTAATTAAAGAGCTCTGCCGAACCGGTGGTGGTGATTAGGGCAGCTGGTGGTTCCAGCAGGACGGAGCAGGGCATCACGTCCAAACTGACCATTGCATGGCTGGAAGAGCACTTCGGTGACCGCAGTATCAGCCTGAAGACGAAGCATGCGTGGCCCACACACTCCCCCGATTTAACCCCCTTGGCTTCTTCTTGTGGGGATACCTCAAGTCAAATGTGTACTATGGCGATCTCCAGAACCTGAAGGAGTTGAAGCACGCCATCAGGAGAGAGGTCAGACGCATCAGCAGAGGCACGCACGTGCGTCAAAGTCTTCCGCGCAGTCGGAAAGCGAGCAACTCAGTGCCTTTCAAGAAAAGGTGCGTTCCGAGAGCACGTGCTGTAGTGGTGAAACCATGTAGTGTAGAGAAGCTGAACCAGTTGAATACAAATCTCCATGAAATGTTCTTTGAGATGATGTAACACAATAATGTCTGTGACGCATACTTTTGATTTTATCCGATTTTGAAATGTGGTTCATTTTTTGGTTCCACCCGGTATGTATCTACAATTGGTTTATATCGGATTTTGTATATCGGTGACCTAAGGTCATGTCAATTTCGTGACCTCGCCATTATAAGTCAGCAGGAGAACATTAAAATGCGCACCAATCGGAAAACTTAACTAAATCTGGTCAGTTTTTAACAATATCACTATTTTGGACTAAGCAGAAAAAGGGCATTGTTATTAATTTTCTACATGACCTTGAGTCCAAATCACATTGCCTCCAGGGACATTTTGCTATAATATACCATCATCTACGTGCGCGGCCGTGAACGGTTTTCACAATTATGTTCTCTTATTCAGATAGTCATTAAATATATTAAATTTGACTTGACCTGACGTGACCTCCGGTCAATTTTCGAATTTGACCTCACGCTAAGATCATCCGATGATATGGTTTGATGCGGCGTGACGAGAAACAGCCGAATAACGGCAAATGTCTAGCTTATATAAATAAATTAAAAAAACGTTATTTAGCAAAAAAACAAACGTTTTTCCGCAAAATTTAGATTTCGATATTTTGCTGACCTCTGGAGCTACGACTACTGAACCCTTCTCAAAATTTTGAGGACAAGTCGCAAAAAGAGCGTTTCAAGGGCTTGTCGGTCTTTTACCGTATGTTTCTAGCTATCTTAGTCATGCGAGCTAGCCCGGATTATGTGACATCAGCAATGCTCACATTTACTCGAAATATTGGGAAGAAAAGATTTGACTCTGGTGACCTCACTATGACCTGGTTGCTAACGGCAGTGGTATTCTCCACACCTGATTGTCCTCCGTGACGTCACAATAGCTGTGGTATTGCCTCATGAGAGATGCCCGTTTGAGTGGCGTAACCCTGTCTTTACTGCGCCTGCGTGAAGTTTGACCGGCCGGCAGCTCGGCCGTTGTTTTACAATGTAAAGTAAGTTCAGCTTGAGAGGTGGCGAAGACTGGTCGTGGCTGACCGCCGTCGCGCGACATTCGTCCGAGTGCGACGAAGGTTATTCGTCTTAGCTACGGGACTCAGTTGTTACTTCGATACTTTATTTGGAAAATTATATATCTCACGAACTGTTGTGGTTATCAATATAAACAACGTGGTGTCTAAAAGACTATTTCCGGCCATAACAAAAAGAAAGTTGTTACACCTGGTCAAAAATCACCGAAGTATTTTCTTTAATACTCGTCACGGCCTACCGAACGCCGTTGTCCGCTTCTTGCTACGCTGCGTAGTTTTAAAGATCTCTTGGGGGGCGGTTATCCGCCCTCCATCGGTTATAAGTTGGCTCAGACCTCCGTCGGTGCGAGGGTTATAGGCGCGCATCTAAGTTGCGACCCGAGAGAGCATTGCCAGTCTAGGGAGCATGCATCTAGAGTCTATAGAGCAAGAGCTCTATGCATTCTTCACTAAATAAAGCGACAAAATGGACAGAAGCAAGCAAAAGATATGCAGAGACACTAGACAATATTCGGGTAGAATGTAACAGACATGTTCCTGGATCCCGGGATCCAGCTGATATCCGGATATCCTGTGCCCCCGGATGTCCTGTGCCCAGGGATCCACATGGGACACCAGATCCAGGTACACAATAAGCCGAGGGATCCAAGATTCCACATTACACAAAGATCCCAGTTCCTGATATATTTTATGCCGAAGGATCCACTGGAATCACAGATCCAACTTCGGGATCCAGGCACGCCCGTAGATACCTTCTTGCTAATTTTATAACATGGGAGAATCAGTGTTCCAAAATTCCTATTTTGCTGGGGTGTCTGAATGGAAAATTTGGAGGGCCAAAAAAGACCACGAGAGGAAAATTATCCAATACACATTTAGATGTCGGGTCGATGTCGGCAGATGTCGGCATCTAGGCAGCGGCATGCCGACGTCGGCTGGACGTCGGCATAGGCGGACATATACGTCCAGCAGACATCGGGCCGACGTAAAACCGACGTCGGCATGTTCATTACTGGGTAAGTAGAAAAGGTACAATGTTGATTTATATTTTGAATATGAAAAGCAGCACTTTTCATTCAAATCATGCAATTTTAGTCAATATTTGTCAGAATCACAATTCATGATTTTGGAGTGAAATATCACTACTGCTTCATGCATTTTAGGAGGGATCCACTGGGATCCCAGATACAACTTCGGGATCCAGGCACAAGTCGGGTATGTAGCTGATTGATAAGACAGTGATATTAGGCGCAATTGTGAGCAATTGTAAGCAGGCTTTTATAAGAATGCGAGTCAGACTTTGTCAGAAATGAATGTCGAGCACTTCATTTATGAAGACCAGACAAGCTGCAGTACATGCCGTCCGCCCTGATACTTGGTGAGGCGCTGCCATCATGCATATTAGGGGTCAAAGTCCGGGGCGAAGCACGCAGACACGATCAGGAGCAATCAACAAGCATGCCACTACAAACGCCCCCACTAAGCACCCAACAGTGGGGGCACGGGACGCAGCAACCTCACCGCAATCCAAGACAACATCCCCCAATCCAACCCGGGAGGACGAGACCACCCTTGGGACTGCGGGCCGGCGGGCCTCGACGCGTCCAGAGCCTGGCAGGCCCGCCTGCCCGGAGACAACCTACCAACTCTACCATGACAAAGTCGCCGGCTGGTGGCGAGGACGACACCACTCCGGTGGTGGCGGCGGCGGCGGCAGCCACGGGTCGCGGCACGTCAGAGACGACTCTGCGCTGCTGCTGCTGAGCCGCGCTGCCGTCCGCCATGCTGACATCCGTGGCGGCCGCGGCGGGAGGGGAAGGCTCCCCCAGCAGCCGCAGGAAAGGCACCTCCGGTGCCGGGGCCGACCGCTCCGCCGGGTCGTCAGCGAACGCAGCCACCCGCCGCCGCTGGTCACTGCACAACAGAGCCGACTAGGTCAGGTGGTGGTCAAACGGTGACTCGCCGTCGCTGGTCACCGAGAGCGGGGGGCAGAACAGGGGGGCAGAAGAGGGGGTCAGGTGGTGGTGGTCAGACGGCATGGGCGTAACGACCACTGGGTACACTGGGTACCACTCAGCTAGGTCAGTACACGAATTCAAACCGGAACACAACAACAAATGACTGGCCGTACTGTACCCAGTAAAAATTGAACGAACTTAACATGTCAATTCCGATTTAGTTTTCGATAATGTCACTGGTGGCGACCTAGTGGCGACCGGGTGGCCAGAAAGCCAGATCGCAGTTTTGGGAGACTAAATCGCAAGAGACATGGATAGTCAGATCAGCGTTTTTGTATAATAAACCTCAGTAGACGGGCAGGACAAGAGACCAGACATGTGCTCGGATCCCGGGATCTGATCTCTTGGATCTGGATCCCGGATCCACTGAGATCATAGATTTGCCTTCACAATTTGTCGAGGGATACAATGGGATCCAAGATCCACTGTTGTATTTTGTCGTGGGATCATAGATCCAACATTGCGATTTGGTGAGAGATCCTCTGGGATCATAGATCCTACTTCCAGATCAATGCACATGTCTTGAGGAGACCCACACTGGAAGCAGGGCGTCCTTGCCGTGGTAAGGTTCGGATAGCCGCCGTCTCACTCACCTATCCGTCGAAGATCCGCCCGTGGTTTTGGTGTCCATGTTGGATGAAGAGGAGGACGAAACGCCAATCATCTCTACACTATCACTGTGGTAAATACAATGGAGGTACAACAGGGTCACCATAAAATCACCTAGTTCGGGAGTACACGTAGGTATGTCACCTGTTTTGACGCGGTTTTTCAGACAGTCGCTTTTTTCTCACCAACTCGATGGAAAAAAACAGTTGTTAGCTGATGCCTTTTGCCATCAAATTGTTCCTAAATTCATACAATTAACAAGCGTGACGGCACATTAACGTTAAGAAAGTGCAGCTTGTATTGTGGTTAAATCCATCAAATAAAATAAACAATACATTTTTGTTTAGCTTAACGATTCACTATTTGCTTTTTGACCCTACCCCGTCCTGACCCACCCGTGACCTGACCTGACCCGACCTAGC
>VOPJ01012390.1:0-23791 GCA_014673585.1 Semibalanus balanoides | reverse complement strand
ACCGATTTCTTATGATCGTCAGCAAAATTCCTTGGAGTGGCATTTTTGACCTGCGACCGAAAACATCCCTTTAGTATAGAAGTTGTCTCTATTACGTCCATGGTTATACTGAATACACACATTATTAGTAAAATTCATGGTATGGGGAAAATAAACTTAGTGAAAAATTCGAAGACTTCAAAATTATCATCGCCACTGGTAGCAGTTAAAAATACTTCTGAAAGGACAGCCTGTTACGTATGCCAACACCTGCCAGTCGGAGTCGGAGTCGGTCAAAATCTTTACCGACTCCGACTCCGACTCCGACTCCGGCAAAACTACCGACTCGACCAACGTCCGACTCCGACTCGACTCGACTCCGCAGCCCTGGTCTCACGGGTTGAGGCGGGTTGGGCCGCTCATAATCAGATTTTTCCCATATACCACGTAAAGACGAGCGAGCGCTTCGCGCTCGCTCGTTATCATAGAACGAAGTATGGACAATAACCAAACCAAAATTAAAACAATATAAATATTTTAGACTGACTGGCTTTCTAAAGACTCGACGACGACGTCGACGACTAAAACGACTCGAACCCACGTTGACGGGAGGGGGCAGATATATAGTCTAGCGTTTCCCGATTGAGCTACGCAGCGGAGTGCGGACTTTACTCTGGCGGACGGGTATTGAACCAAAAGTAGGGAAAGCTGTTAATTTTGTTGGTCCCTGTCTAAAAAACGGGGCCTTGAACCTCTGGTTCCAATGTCTAGTTTACACCTTCTATGAGCTTTGATATTAGCCGTTTTCACGATGGATTATTTTGTGCGAAATGTTTAAAACATTTTAAAATGTTTAAAAATATTTCAGCAGTAGCCGTTTTTACGATGGACTAATTGGCGGGAAAATGTTTTAACCCTCGACCAATGGGACCGTAGGGCGAGGGTTAAAACATTTCTCGCAAATTAGTCCATCGTGAAAACGGCTTCTACTAAAACATTTTAAAACATTTCAAAATGTTTAAAACATTTCACGCAAAATAAATTATCGGAAAACGGCTATTGAGGGATGAAAATTAGGTGTAATCACAAAAACTGTAATCATGGAAGTGGCACACAAACCGAATCAACATCAGCGATGTAAAGAGGGAGCAGCCGCTCAAAAGTGGGGGTGCAGTTAACATTGTTAGCTCCCTCGACCTAAAACCTGGCCTCCCCACCCCCACCCCCGGTTCTTAGGTATCCTGAAGAGTTATGGGCGTTGTGGGGAAATTAATTCATCGTTATTCTCTCAGCCTTTAAGTATTAATCTCGAACAAGTATCAGTGATCGAAAATGGTAAAATGGCTCAAAACTGAGGGCGAAGTTTCATTGTTGGACCCCAGGTTAAGAAGTGGGACATAGGGCCTTGTCCCTTTCCCATATATACGCGAGGTTACCGTTCGGCTGTGATTGTGAAGTTATAAATTACTTAATATTCTGCTATCTTTAAAGGCATTCAAATATGGCATCATTATCAGTGACTTATAAATACAAAGTGATTAAAAAATAGAGAGCCGTTAATATTGTTGGATCCCAAGCTTTAAAAGTGGGCTCTGGCCGCCCCTAATCGCCGTTCTTACGCTTATTGGTTATGGAATTGTGGGGTTGGAAATTCATAATTATTTTCACAACTTTAAAGCATTCATATAGAACAAATATCGGTTTCCGGAGGAGGAGAAATCGTTCAAAAGTGGGGGGCCAGTTAACATTGCTGCCCCCCCCAGCCTAAAAAGTGGGGGGCCATGGCCCCCCGGCCCCCCGTTCCTACGCCTATGAAGGCGGCGATCGAAACAGGGAATGCGAAAAGCCCAATGAGACTGCCAGAACACCACTGAAGCCTACAGACGAGAGCGTAAAACTCCCATACAGAAGGTGCGATTACATGACAAAAAGTCAAAAGCCAAAAAGTCAAATGTGAAAAAGTCAAAAGCAAAAAGTCAAATCGGCTAAAAGTAAAAGGAAAAAAAGTCAAATCAGCTAAAAGTCAAACGCAAAAAGTCAAATCGGCAAAACGTAAAATAGGTAAAAAGTCAAATGCAAAAAGTAAAAAACGCAATAAGTCAAAAGGACAAAAAGTTAAAAGCAAAACGTTAAAACCGCGAAAAGTAAAATGGAAAGAAGTCAAAAAGATAAAAGTAAAATGCAAAATGTCAAATTGGCAAAAAGTCAAAAAGGATAAAAGTCAAATGCAAAAATTCAAAAATGCAAGAAGTCAAATGCCAAAAGCAAAAAACGTAGAAAGTCGAACGCAATAAGTAAAAAGTGCCAAAAGTCAAAAGTGCAAAAAGTCAAAAGTGCAAAAAGTCAAAAATGCAAAAAAGTCAAAACGCAAAAAGTAAAACCTAGAAAGTCAAATGCATTAAGTCAAAAACGAACAAATAACTTCTTCAAAACGGCCTAAGACATTAGAGCAGTGGTTACCAAACGGTGGGCCATGACCTCATTTGGGGTAACGGAGCCATTCTGTGGGAGTAACGAAGGCCTGTGAAGTTGAACCATAGATACCAGTAAAACGCCGTGGTTGGCGATGAACGAGCGAGCGCGAAGGAAATGTATGGTGAATTTCAACTCAATCGGGCAAGGAATTTCTGAGATGCAAAAAAAGGTGCGCACGTGCAGAGGCACCCATCCCTGAGTTGTGGGAAATTGGCGGCTGAGAGGTCCCTAATCACACACCAAATTGGAACACAATCGGTTCAGCCGTTCCTACTATATAGAATAGAGGTGCGCACGTGCACACGTAACCAAGAGGCATCCCACCCCTGACCTAGTGCAACATTGCCAGTGGCTGAGTGGTCTCAAACCACTCACCAGAAGTTCGAGCACAATCAGCCCAGTGCAGCCGTTGCGGAGTTTTTGCGACATAACTCCTTTCAACACCCCTCACGCAGCACTCGCCACGCGCAGTGGTAGTCACTCACATGAATCGGCACTGATCAAAAACAGGATTGATTGGATGGGCTACTCAAGCAAAGCAGCCCGCTTGTCAATCGGACGTGGCGGTTGCAAAGATATGAGCTCAAAAGCGCAGGGTCTCGGCTAACCTGTTAACTGGGGGGCCAAACTCCCCAGCAGTGACCGCTTGCTGGCCCCCAGTGACAAAATTTACTCCCCCAGTGGAAGCGCTTTTACATCTGTTATTTGACGTGGAAAATGAAACCCCATTTCATGAACGTGTTCCAAAAATATATAATGTGATGATATGAATAAAATACAATAAAAGTGCAATTGTATTATCAATTACATAAATCGAAATTAGCATCACCGGATAATGCTTACAATTATTTAACCCTCGCCATACAGGGAAGTCCTAACAGGACTTCCCTGAGGAATTTCTTGCATTACTTTTTACAAATACAGCCTATATTTCTAAAATTTTCAGTACCTAAGGTTACAACAATTATACGCATGCTGGCAAGATTTCATTGAAATTTGTCCTGTAGTCGAGGAAAGAATGACGTTTTAGTGGCGTCATGTTGGTGGGAAAACGATACATTTTAAAAGAATCGTAGAAAACAGAGTTTTGCATCAATTTACAAACAAAAAACATCAGAGATAGAAAATGGCAATTGATTTTGAATATTTTTCTCAGATTTCATTTTTTTTACATAATTTTTTTCATTTTTTTTGTTGAAAAAACACCACAAAATCAAAATTTTCAAAGTTGTTAGAAAACCGGAATATATGTAAGAGAACTAAGTATGGATGATAGACAAACCAAACTTTTAAGCAATATCTCTGATATTGACTGAGTGATGGCTCCCTAAGTGTAAGAATCTTATGACGTCACTTTTTAAAATTCACTGTCTTAATATTTTGACCAGGTACGATAAAATGACCACCTTTTTAATTTCTGAGGCAAAACTGGTATAGGAACATACCTTTGTACTTACATTCATCAACCTTTAATTTTGATGTTTTCTGATCGCTATTCCGGACGTGATCGAGTCGAGGTTCCTAATGTAAATCGCCCATAGAAATTATTATCTATGGTGACGATTTACGTTCCCTAGAGGTCATTAACTAGCCTAGACCTAAAAATAGATATATGGTGACAAGGTCAGATAGCTAATTCAAGGACCAACGTTTTGACGCTAATCAAATCATACTTTAATAATTGTCATAACTTTAATCATGACGACGAACAGAACAAAATCACTATTTTTAGACGTGGTCGATTTTAGGTCATTCACTTGACCTGGAAGGTCACCCGTTTAACTGAAACTTAAAAATTTGAAACCGTTATTGCCTCACATGCCGATTCCTCACATGCCGGGAAACATGCGAGACACAGAGACACAGAAACACAAAGAGACAGAGACACAGGGCCGAAATCCGTCTGGATAATATTGCTTGCTTGCGTGTGGTGTTGGGTTTCAGGTATAACTCCCGTTTCACTGCACTGATGCAATAACTCGCTCAGTCTGCTTCATGCCATGCATGCTTTACTAGTAGTATTAGCTAGTGCAAATGGTATCTGAGCGAATTTCGGTGGGCGCCCTGTGACTCATAAGGGGGGGGGGGGCTCCCTTATCCCCTCCCCCTGGCTTTGCTTCTGGCCATGAATCAGCTATTTTTGACTTTATTCTTTTTGCGTTTGAACTTAAGGCCGATTTGTCTTTTTGTCCTTTGACTTTTAGCCTATTTGACTTTTTGCATTTGACTTTTTGCTTTTTTGACTTTAAGCATTTGCCTTTTTGCCTTTTTGACTTATTGCGTTTGACTTTTAGCCTTTTTGACTTTTTCCATTATTACTTTTTGCCTGTTTGACTTTTCGTATTTTAATTTTATCTTTTTGACTTTGCATTTTACTTTTCGTCTTTTTGGCTTTCTCCTTTTTAGACCTTTTGCATTTGACTTTTATCCTTTTTGACTTTTTGCATGTTTGTCTTTTTGCTTTAGACTTTTTGACTTCTAGCCGATTTGACTTTTTGTCCTTTGACTTTTGACTTTTTGTCCGGTTACCGTCTTGAGCAAACACCAATTTACACCAGATAAAATGCGACGCTGCTGAAGACCCGACTCCAGCCCCCCCCCCCCGGTCAGCAACATTTCACATTTGGGCTGAGGATTGAAATGTGAGGAATGAAATCGAAGTGCCCCCCTTGCCCAGAAACGTTCCGCCGCCACTGTCTAGATGTCTTTGGTCTTGCTTGCGGCACCCAATATTTTGCTTTGCATATGTATTTAGTTCCTTTTTCACAATTATGTCTTTTTGGAAACTGTACATGCGCGTTTTATGAATTATGTTAGCCCGCGCCGGGCCGGTGCTCGGCGCCACCTTCCTCGGGCCGGGGGGGGGGCGTTTCGACGCCCCCCTTCTAAACTCGGCTCCTATGGGACCTACACATAAACCAAAAACACCTTTCGAGAGGTCGTCAAAAGCGATTTCGAATCTATTCGGTCAAAAATTTTATTAGGCCAATGTTTGGGTCACCAGAGGTCATCAAAGGTCAGATTTTCGACTTAGCTCCAAATACCCCCAATTATCTCGGAAACTATGATAGCTAGGAGCAAACTTTAGAGTATTCCGTACATAGCTATTGAAATTTGCAATCGCACCCAGGTCCTCAAATTTCATCTCAGGTCAATAGTTCGGGCTCCAGAGGTCATCGAAAGTCAAAAAGGCTGTTTTTTTGCCAAAAATGCTTTCACGAATAACTGTTTACTTAAGAGAAATAAGAAAAACTATTATGACACCATCGTGTTTTTCTCGTCAAGGCGCTTCGAATCATGTATATGGTTACCAGGTTAGGTCAACCAAAAAAAATTTGACCAGGTCAAGTTTCAAGTGGGGACCAATAAGGGCATGTCGCATATTGGTAGGGACGCGTCTTGACGAGATAAACACATTGTGCTGTATTCACTTCTTCATCTTAATTGTATCGAGAGTTATGGAACAAAAAAGTGTTGGTGACCTCGGCGACCCTGTAGGTCCTTAGGGATACTAGAACAAAGACTGCACCTCGATCTTCAGAATGGCCTTATAATAACATAAACGATAGGAATTGGCTGATATCATTGCGTTATCCTAGAAGTGGAAAGCTTTAAATAGTTTCCACTTGACTTATAATGGAGAGCTCAAGAAAATGACCTGACCTTTAGGCACCGATATATACAAAACATATGTAGTAATTGCTCTCATACATTCCTGAAGTTAAGAAACCGATCAACTTAAAATTCTGGCTTGGTAGGACCGCAAAACTTTTTTGGAGGTGGGGTCACAACCCGGCCTGGTGACCTGACCTGACATGACCTGAAGTAAAAAAATAGAAGGCTGGGCAAAGGATCAATGAACAGGTACTGCAAATTTGGCGGTGCTACGCGCCGCCGTTTTCCCGATATCCTGGAAAAACCTGAGGAGGGGCATCTAAACGCCCCCCGGCCCGGCGCGGGTTAGCAAAGCTATCATTGCCAGTGTGTATAAATAAGCATACTATTCAAAAATCGGTCAAATCTTGGACATTTTTAGCCTCGACCAAAATCGGTCAATATTTGAACAACCAAAATGCTTCCTGTTAACTGTTCGGTATCGGATTAGTTTTGGTCGGGAAATTTTGGGAAAATGACATTACTAATGCTCACTACTCATCTCCCAGATGTCGTCACCCGGTGGCCACTCCAAACGCAGTGTTTTATCAGTCATCACATTTATTTACAATATTCTGTATTCAAGGTTCTATCTTGGTGTGCGACGGGAACCACGTCGCATGACTGTAAACGGGCAAGAAGACCGAGATCAACACTTCCCACGCTTTGGAATTACGATAAGCCGAGGGTGGGAGGCGTGGAATGCCTAATCCTTGAATATACAAGTAAACCCCGGAAACAACTTCAAAACAAAACACTTCCACAAGTACGGCGCGCGTCAGCCTCAAGATCCAGACACTGAGATCAGTTCCTTCAGCACAACTCCCTGAGTGGGCACCATGTCAGCACTCACAGCTCACTCCTTCCCCTCGATCTTCTGAGGAGCGTCTCCAGCGCCTCAACGCTGATCGAATTCTCCCTGGTGGCGGTCAGCAGCCGGTGTGTGGATACGGGCCCTCCAGCAGCAGGTCACCGTTCGGGGTCAGTTGCGAGGTCAGCTGGTCCACGCCGCGTGTTCTCCGGCATCAGTCATCTGACGCACCGTCCGGCTGTGCGAGTAGCGCATCAATGCTCTCCTCGTCTCAGCCCCGCACCGTGACGAAGTTGTCGGCCACTTTACCAACCACTCGTCCGGCCGGTAGTGGCCCAGGTGCATAGACGCGCCCTGGAACTTGTCCCGGGTTCTGCGCCGTGTGATGAGTTCCCGCTCCGCCAGCAGCGGGAACACAGCCAACGGGTCCAGCAGCAGCAGATCCATGACGGAGAACGGCACAGGCAATTCTGTTCAGACGACCGCACGACGCCAACGATTGCTGTAATCTGAATTCGAGCGCGGACCGCCACCGAGTTTTGTTGCCAACCAGCACACGAGACGAGAGCAGACTGCACTGCACGCGACTGTTCCGGAAATCGACAACCGTCAGCTGTTCGTTGATCTGTTTTTCAAGCTCACTCCGCTCCCGATGCAGAATACCGGTCTTTCATTGGTCAACAGTATGACGTCACTTCTTAGTCGCGTGATGATTGGTCAATATGTGACGTTTCACTGTCTAGACTGTCCGCACGCAGGACTTTACAACTGGATAGGTCTGGACCGTCTAGAACTGTCTAGACCAGGGGTCGGCAACCTCCGGCCCGCGGCCAGATCCGGCGCGACCGCTGATGTCCGGCCCGCGGCCTGGAATCGGCAACTTAACCTTGTTATTGCCGGCCCGCGGTGCTCAGAAATAGAAAATAGTTTAACAAAAAGTTTGTGTGCATTCGTGATGTTTTCATTCTCGACTTTTTCCTGCTGGCACAAATTTTAATCCTCGAAGTTCAATATTTTGGGGGCAACAAACCTGGTTCGGCTAATGAAGTTGAGACGTGCTTGTCATATCTTTTTTAAGATAGTTTTTGCCTGCTGGCGCAGTCTGTCTAAGAAGGTATACATATTCCACCATGTGATATAGGTCCGGCAAAACATCTCAGCTGTTAAGACAACTTTTGAAATGCATTAATTACGCTGTCATATTTCCCAAATGTGACACGTCATTGCCGTCAATTGTATCGATTTATCCCCGGGCCCGGCCCACCGACTGCTTCCAGATCTCTCATCCGGCCCGCGCCCTAAAAAGGTTGCCGGCCCCTGGTCTAGACCAAGGCTCTAGTCTATAACGTCTAGACGCTTCGGGAGTAAGAATTACAGTGGCGGATCCAGAAGAGGGGGCCCTGGGCCATAACCCCCCTTAAGCCTCGAACTTGAGGGGGCACTCTTGCCGCCTGAGGGGCACTCTGTCCTCCTGAGGGGGCACTCCGGCCGCCGGAGGGGGCACCCTGACCGCCTGATGGATCGCCTGAGGGGCACCCTGACCGCCTGATGGGGTACTCTGGCCGGCTAAGGGGGCCCTCTGTTGTCCTGAGGGGATCTATGGCCGTCTGAGGGGGCACTCTGGCCGTCTGAGGGGCACCCTGGCCGCCTGAGGGGGGGGGGTCTGTTGACCACGTGAGGTGACCTTAAACATTTTGAACGAAGAAAAAAATGAAATAGGGGGCACCCTCAAAAATAGTGGCGACCAAATCGCGTCGAGTTTTTCATACTCTCGGGTATAGGTAGGCCGCACTACCTGCGCACACTGACAATAGCCGCTCCTCGACAGATTTCTTGCGACTCCCGCCACTTTGGTAACGCATTGGGTGTCCCTGATCCTGTCTACTTGCTACCTTGCCCCTGTAAGAAAGTACCGTGCCAATTCTTACAGGGCTTCAGATTCGCCACTAACCCCCGGGGGGCCCATTGCTCATTGCGGGGCCCATTGTGCTCTGGTGGGCCACACTCCAACGAGACACTCCCCAGGCGCGGGATCCAGCGAGTTTCGGTCAGGGGGCGGGGGCGCTATACCAAAAAGATTGCGCTCTCCGGCGCGCCCTACGGGCGCGCACATACGGAAAGTCCCGGCTCAGGGGGGGGGGGGGGGGCGCCCAAGCGCCCCCTGGAATCGCGCCCCTGCTACCCCAGACTCAGTAATGTAGATACCAGCCCTGTCTCTGGCCTGCCTTGATATAGCCTTTTCTCTACCCTGCGGAAATCCTCTCATCTCTCTCTCTCTCCGCTCCTAACATGCCAAATTCTGGCCTAGCTCTCTCTATATCCTGCGAAACCCACATAATCCCTCATCCGGCCAGTCAATATTAATCTCATCCCAGCACGTAGCCAGGATTTTGTTCAGGGGGGGGGGGGGACAACGTCCGGAAAAAAATCACATTTTGCTCCTAGAATACTCATTCTATCTAGTGTGAAAATTACATTTTGCTCCTCAGCATAATGTTGTTTTTTTTTTTCTAGTCCGGGAGAGGCGGGGGGGGGGAACCGGGAGGGTGGGGTCGGGTTTTCAGAGAAATCTAATTCTATCTAGTGTGAATTTATTTCGCTCAGGGCGGGCCATGGAACCCGTGGCCACCCCCGTTGTCTACGTCCCCTGTCTCATCCCTCTGATTGATGTTACCTAAATCCGCTACCTGCCCAATTTTTCGGTCTGCCGAAATCCACCGACCCTCTCCCGATCTGCCGAAATGCTCGCTGTATCTGACCAAAACATATATTCATTCAGTCCTCTCTCCGGTCTGTTTATTCAATTCATTAGCACGATCGACGCAAGAGGCTTTTTGCTCAAAAGACAGAGGTGTCTCAGTTTTAAAGACACCGTGATCGCAATTCGCAAAGACATTCTTCCAGCTTCCGAGGCTGCTCCGCGTCAATAGTTCGGACCTTTAAGTCGGCCGCACACTGCACCATTCGGTTGCGATATGGCCGCGACTACACCAGCGATACGGTTAAAACACAAACACAAACACTGCCAAACAAATCGTGTTTCCTAATGCGATGAACTTAGTTGTGAGTTGGGTGCCCGTGCGACAACCAGATGACACAACTTTGAGGAGTGGTCCAATTCCTGGGATGTGTCCGCGAAAGAATCGCGGCGATATCGCGGGCCCGCGGCCGAATGGCCTAGTGTGCGGCCGGCTTAATACACGCAGACAAAACGGATATACATTTTTTCGTCATTTCAGCCGACCCCCTCAATAATTAATAGGTGCGGCCCTGCGAGTTCTGGGTGTGAAATAAACGTTATATCTACTTACGTGTATATATGCTAGGATTTTTTTTTAATGTGATTTCTTCACCTTTTTTTCTCTATCCAAAAAAGCGAAAAAGTTTTTTTTCTCAGATATTTTTTTAATATATTTATTTCCCATTTTTTTTCATTTTTTAAATATCGAATGCCAAATAAGGTGACAAGCTCAAATTCGCGGATACAAAAATTGTGACCTTTTTGCCACAAAAAGTTGGCCCCCCAAACCGAGCGGCTGGATCCGCCCCTGCCTCTGAGTGGCCGTTAGATGGTTTAAGGCCCATTCAAATATGTCTAGGCCTAACAGAACCCTTGCCATGCCTGACTCCTGACCGGACCCAGGCTGGTCTGAGAGACTCCTGACCGGACCCAGGCTGGTCTGAGAGGGCGATTGTCGAGTCCTGAGCTAGAGGGCCTCGCATCTCCGGCGATCGCATAGCCGGGGGCAGTGGGCACCGTCATTGGCCGAAGGGGCATCGTCACTGGTCACAGAGCTGCCGTCACTGGCCGCAAGAGTGTTATCACTGGCAGGAGGAGTGCCATCACTGGTCAGATAGGCACCGTCACTAACTGGAGGGGGCGCTGTCACTGGCCATAGGTACACCATCACTGGCCAGAGGGACGACGTCACTGGCCAGAGTGGCGCTGTTACTGGTCAGAGGGGCGCCATCATGGCTTAGAGGTACACCATCCACCGGCCAGAGGGATACCATACACTCGGCCAGCGGGGACGACGTCACGGCCAGAGTGGCGCTGTTACTGGTCAGAGGGGCGCCATCACTGGCTAGAGGTACAAGCCATCACGCGGCCAGAGGGATACAATCACGGCCAGAGGACGACGTCACTGGCCAGAGTGGCTGTTTACTGCGTCAGGGGGCGCCATCACTGGCTAGAGGTACACCATCAACCGCCAGAGGGACGAAAACGTCACTGCAGAGGGCGCTGTTTACTGGTCGGAAGGGGCGCCATTCATGGCTAGAGGGACCGCCAGCCACTAACCGAGGGCGCTTTGTCATTTTCCGTGGGGCGCCTTCACTAGCCAGAGAGGCGCCGTCATTGGTCAGAGGGGCGCCGTTATCAGCCGGAGGGGCGCCGCCACTGGCTGTAGGGGCGCTGTCATATGGCTATAGGGGCGCCGCCACTAGCCAGATGGCGATGTCAATGGCCAGAGGGGCGCCACCACTGACCGGAGGGGCGCCGTCACGGTTTGGTCATAGGGCGGAATATGGATAGGGGGCGACACATGAGCATGCTATGAGGGCGGCATCTGACCGTGCATCAAACGTCAAATATTGAGCCCCGTAAGCAGGCATATTTCAGCGCATTCGGCGCGGAAACTGGTCTACTTACGAGACCATTCCGCGCCTGTAGCGCAGGAAGCGGCCGCCCCCTGCACGGCGGACACAGGGGGGGGGCGGTCATCCCCGCCGGCCGCCGCCCCCTGTATCTGCCCCGGACGTTGTGTTGCACACGACGCGCGCCAGGGGCGCAGGAACCCTCCGAAAGTTGGGGGGGGCGGAGGCATTCTGAAGTCGATTCCTTCCATGCAACGCCATAGGCGTAATGTTAAAATCTGACAATGTTGGGAGGCGGCGCCCGCCCCCCTGCCCCCTATTCCTGCGTCCTTGACGCGCGCGCTCATATCGATCACGCGAACTCTCCAGACGGGTCTATTTCTCGAAGCCACTCCAAGCTCCTATCAGCTGGCTTACCATTGGTCAACAGTTGATGACGTCATACATTTCGCGAACGTTGATTGGACAGAGCTGTCTAGAGCCAGCGCTGTCTAGCGCCGATGCTTTAGTTCTTTAGTTTGACGCCGAGAAAGTTCCGGGCGGCTGTGGATGGCGGTCCGCCGTGAGCTTATATTCGTGGCTTTTGTCCTCAGCAGCATCAGTCTACCTCCAGTCGACTTAGAGTTTGGGAGTGCACGCGCTATTCCATAACTTCGTCTCTAACGATATGGACACGTTCCTGTTTTTCGAGCCCCACGGCCAGCGGTGGACGCCACGCCGCGATATCAGCTCTCACGGGCCGCTGAGCTTCTGGGATCCGTGGTCGGCTTTCAGCGAGCTTGACGGCCCCGTGTGGCGGCCGTGCGCCCACGTCCCCGGCGGTGTGCCAGCGCAGCAGTGCCTGAGGGCGCCCCAGCAGGAGCAGCAGCAGCAGGTGCAGAAAGCCGAGCCGGGGAAAAATGACGGATTCAAGCTGTCTCTGGACGCGGCCGGCTACAAGCCTGAGGAGGTAAGCGTCAAGCTGTCGGACGGCGTGGTGACAGTCCGCGCTCGTCACAATGAGAAGACCAGCGGTGGCCGGGTGACCAGCAGCATGGTGCGCCGCGTGCGGCTGCCGGACAACGTGGACGCCAGCGCGCTGAGCTCACGGCTGACCCGCGAGGGTCAGCTGGTGCTGGAGGCGCCGCCTGTGGGCGCCAAGGAGGCGATCAAGGCACCTGAGCAGCAGGCGGTGCAGGCCGCGCCCGCCGCCGAGGACAAGATGCAGGTGGCCGAGCCGGTGGAGAAGCCCGTGTTCCAGGCGGCCGTCGACGTGAGCGCCTTCAAGCCGGAGGAGGTGAGCGTCAAGGTGGACGGCGGCGTGGTCACCGTGGACGCCCATCGAGAGGAGACTTCCGAGGAGGGCTGCTCCAGCATGCGGATGGTGAGGAAGTTCGCCCTGCCGAAAAACGTGAACCCGGACCTGCTGAAGTCTCGGCTGACCACTACCGGCCAGCTGATGGTGGAGGCGCCCCAGGCGGACCCGGCGATCAAGGACGGCGGTGAAGGCGCCATGGAAACTGCCTAGTGTGGCGGCCCGCCGCACTTCTCGCACCACAGGATTCTCTGGGACGCCGCTGTATTAAGTGTCTGGTCGACTTTGCTGTATGTTACCTGTATCCAAGAGGCGCGGAGAAGCGCCGTGTCCCGATTTCTCGTTTCGTGATCCAGCCTTAGTTGGCGGTACGGGCTTGATTTCACGCTTGAGAAGTGATATTTTCTGTGAAATGCTCAGCGATTCGTTGACGTCATACCACGTTACTTTCTGTGAATAAACACGTGATCAGCAATGTTGGTCATTTGTGGCATTTGCCGAACAGCAACTGAGCGGCGCAGGTTGTGACGCGAACAGGCTGGACAAAACTGACAAAATAACGCTGAAAATGTTCTGCATTGGGCGGCTCAAATTCCACACGACTGGGTTGCGGTGGTGGGCATCGTTACTCGAATAAGGAGTTCCGTTGCTTCGCTGCTCATTAACGCAGTTTCGTTATTCCGTTATACTGTCTGACAAATATAATGGAAGTTACTTTAGTCATTATTCCGCAGGGGTAACGGCACTAACGGGTAACGTCCGCAACTCTCGCAAGTGCAGGGGTGGATGCCATCCCACCCCTCAATTTGGGGAAATAACTCGCGTAATAATCAACCGATTGCGATTACATTTTTCAGTACCCTAACAATTTGTACGTACTCTGAAAATTGCAATGTTTCTCGAGGTCGTGTCAGACGCATCTGGCGTCCCGCGTCCTGCTCCCGTTGTATCGATGCTAGTAAGTAACTTGTGCGCTTTCCGAGTGTTTGTTGTTGAGGAACATATTCATGGTTAACGTTCATGGTTTCCACCGGGATGATGACCTCGGTTGACCATTTTAGAGGTCAACCAAAGTCACTGACCTCTGACGACCTGATATGACTTTGTTGGACTGAGGCAGTTTCAAAGGCTTTTTGTGATGCTGATTTCAGTTTTTGGCATCCATTTTACCATATACTCTACTGGGGTCCTGTTCTTACACAGGTCAACCGAGGCCACGACCTCAGATGACCCGAGATGAGATGCGTTCGAGAAGAAAACGGTTGTATATGCTACTTATACTTTCCCAGACATTGGAACCTATCCTTTTCACACCGACCCATTATCTCGACACAAAATTAAGGGAGTAACGGAGTAACGGACTTTATTATAAAGTAACGGAAGTTACTTGGTTCGTTTCCTGTTTTGAAAAGTAACGAGATCGTTACTCCGTTACTGACAAAGTAGTTACGTTATTGACGTAATAACGGAAGTTGTTCACCACTGCTGGGTTGTAAGGCAGTACCAGTATAACTATTTGCATTGTTCATGGCCCATGGGTTAATCATGGGTTTGATTTACCTAAGCACGATTAGTTTCGTATCATGTACTCTTGTCGACATAGACGTGTGTTGCATAGCAGATCAGTTGACGTTCAATTCGTGAGTAATTCAATATTTGAGTAGTTTTTCTCTGACTTTCTTCAATCCATAAGTAAAGGCCCCTGCGACAGACCGTTCCCTGGTTAGTGGTTCATACAAATATTGCGAGCGTCCAGAATTATTGGTCTGTGCCAGTCATACGAGTCGGAACACCGCTACATTTAGCCCTCATCTGACGCATGGCTGTTTTAACCATGTTTTAACCATGTTTTAAGTAAAGTCAATGAATGGAGATGGTCGGTTAATCACGGCTTTCCTGCTCGGTTCCGATTAGAAAACGATGCACTTCAGAATGTTGCACATTTTATTGTGCGTACTTAAAATCTCGGCTAACGCATATACGATACATACGACGCAGTGCCTTCATATGTACAACTGCAGGGCAACAGTAAGGCACAACAATTTTCAGAAAGACACTATCGACCTCCTCCAGAGTCTACTGTTTGCGGTTTGGCTAGTGTCACAGCGCGAACGGCAGGTGGCGCCACTGTCGGGACAGTTAACAGCTCTGGTGCTCTTGAAACGGAATGGGTAACGGTGATGCTGGATTGCATGTTACGGCGTTTAGGGTCAGATGTGTTTACATTTATGGAGAAAGGTGATTCAGCTATTCAACTCCGTTTGTAACAGTGCAGTCAGCAAGAAATTATGAGTTACCTAGGTACAGCCACGGTAATACGGCTTTGCACGACAGTGCAATTAATACAAGGAGCCGCTATTCCTAGCGTAACAGTAATTCACTGCTCAAACCTGAGTACAAACGTCAAACACACACAATATCTCAAACAAACAATTTTCCGCGTGGAAGCCTATCATACACAGCAAAACATTTGTGAATCTTACGATAGCTGGTCAGAGCGCACACCTTCCCGGTCTATAGGAAACATTTACCCTGAATCCGACCCTACCTCCAGTCTCTTGAGCCTATCTCTCCCAGTCGGACCACCTCAGCTCTTCTCCCGGCCGGACCACCTCAGCCTCGTGTCCTTCCCTCACAGCCGGGGCGCCACCAGCCACCTCCCCGCCACACGAGCAGACACACATCACAGGTTGAACAGGGTGCGCATGTCGTTGATGAACTGGACGCGGCGCTGTTCTGCCGTCAGACCCATGCCGCCGAACGCGCTGGTCATCAGCTGACGCTTCTTATCCTGCAGCTCCAGCATGCGCTCCTCGACGCTGTCGCGCGCCACCAGCTTCACCACGGTGACGGGCCGCGTCTGGCCCAGCCGGTGACAGCGGTCGAAACACTGCTCCTCGCTGGCCGGGTTCCAGGCCGGGTCCAGCAGGAAGACGCGCGAGGCCACCGTCAGGTTGATGCCCTCGCCGCCGGCGCGCAGTGAGAGCAGCATCACACACGGCGTGCCCGGCTCTGTCTCTGAGAAGCGGGCCATGGCGCGCCGCCGCTGTATCAGCGTCATGGTGCCGTCCAGCCGACAGAAGGACATGTCGGCGGCCCGCAGCGGACCCTCCAGCTTGTTCAGCAGACTGGTGAACTGGGACACCACCAGCGCCTTGGTGGTGGCGTCCTCCGCCCGCATGGCCCGCAGACCCTCCATCAGGGAGTTGACCTGAGGAGCGGCACAGCAGACCGGTCAGCGGGGGTGGGTGGATGGTGACTGGGGCGACAGCAGAAAACGACGAACAAGGTGGATTTACCAACAGCGGGACTACAGTCATTTCTAGCAGATTGTCAAAGCGACGACAAACGGAAGCTATCGTTTAAGTAACCAGCATCCTTGCCCAGTTTAAACGCGTCCAAAAGCTGCAGATGTCAATAGTTTTACATTAACCATAAATATCTACCTGCCATTCGACAAAACGGCTACGAGAAGCTCAGCAATAGTAAATAGGATACACTCACTAAGCACATCCCACAATATAGAAGCTACGGCGGCCTTTAAGCCCCCAATGATCAACACCGTTCAGTATAGCCCACCACAGCATCATTTATTCTGACACAAAGCAAACAAAAATCACCGTTATGAAGTGAACGTGCTGGAAAGTAACGGCACGAACCCCGTCCGGAAATAACACTCTGTCCGAATACCGCTGCTATGTATGCCAGCTCACGGTACACGCTGCGTTTCCGGTCATAGGGACGTGTTGCCCGGTCATGGACAGGGGGGGGGGATAAACAGGGTGCTGTAGCCGTTAACTGCGACACGCCTGTGCTCGTGCTGTGGTCTGACCTTGGCGCTGCTGACGCCGTCCTGCGGCGCCTCGTCCTCGCCGTCCTGCCGGGCCTCGTCCGCCTTCTGATCGTCCTCGGGCACCTCCACCAGCTGGCCGGCTCGCAGCGGGCCTCGACACAGCGGACACTGCGGCCCGGCCGCGGCGCCGGCAGGTGTCGGGCCCGGCCCCGGCTCCATCAGCCGGCCCAGGCACGGCCGGCAGAACACGTGTGAGCACACGGTGATGACCGGCTGGCGTAGCGGCTCGAAACACACGGGGCACTCCTCGTCAGAGCCGGAGCGGAGCATCTCCGTCAGCGCCTCCACCAGCCGCTGCCGCTCCTGTCGGACACACCGGGGACAGGCACGTCAGCGGTCGTCATAGCGCTGTGAGACTCGGAAGTCGAGCATAGTCACAAACACGGCCAAGAATAGTGCACAAAATACCAGCAACACACGCAATCACGCACACTAATGCGCGCAAATATGCCGCATCGCTCGCCGCATGTACGACTGAGCTCGGTGACACGGTGGCCAGCGGGCTGATATTGACGCAGCGGCCAGTGACCTGAGGTCAGATGGCCGTGTACTCACCAGTGACCTGAGGTCAAATGACCGTGTACTCACCAGTGACCTGAGGTCAGATGGCCGTGTACTCACCTCAGGACTAATATCGTCGCCCGTCGGCGTTGCTCCTCCCTCCTCCTCCCCCTCCTCCGGCAGCGGCTGCTCGTGATCGGGCACCAGCTGCGGGTGGCAGCAGAGCTGTCGCAGCCGCAGCAGCATCACCAGGATCTGCACCTGGCGGCGCACGATCGTGCCGTCCCGGATGAAGCGCGCCACGCCGCGCCGGCACCGCTCCTCCATCATGTCGTAGCGGCGCCGCTGCTCGCCCTCCATCGTCACGTGCTGCACGTACACGTTGCGCGGCGGCAGCTCCACGATCGGCCGGCCGTTCACGCGCTGCTCCTTGAGCCGACGCAGCGCCAGGGACGCCATCAGCGTTTGCAGCCGCTCCACGGCGTCGGCGTTACCGCGCATCACCGGCTGCTCCATCGTCTGCTGCCACGTCGGCCGGTGCGAGGCGTACGGCTCCATGCGCAGGAACTTGAGCAGCGACCACAGGTCCTTCAGCCGGTTCTGGACGGGCGTGCCGGTCAGCACCCAGCGGCGCTCGGCGCGCAGCTCGAAGGCGGCGCGCGCCATGTAAGAGCGCGGGTTGCGGATGGTGTGGCCCTCGTCCAACACGACGCGCAGGAAGTGGGTTGACATCAGCGGGCTGTCGTCGCCGCGCTCCAGCTCACGGCCCAGAGTGGCGTACGTGGTCATCACCACGTCGGCGTCTTCCAGGTCGGCGGCGGAGCGGCGCGGACCGTGGTAGTTGCGCACCCGCAGGTGCACGTGCCGGTGCACATGCTGCTCCAGCTGCGTGTCCCAGTTGTCGAGGCACAGAGAGCGGGCAGACGATGAGGGTGGTGCGCGGCCCCGGCCACTCGGAGCGGCCGTCCAGGTCACAGTAGGACGGCGGCACGGGGATGAAATCTCCGCTGTCAACACTGCTCCTGCTGCTGCTCGGTCCCGCCACCGCCTGCATCAGAACAGCGTCAGCGTTGCCGTTCGGTCCGGACGAGTCCTCCGGATCTGACAACAGGTCTTCGTCCGAGTCAAACATCACCAGCGGGATCGCGGGCCCGGCTCCCGATGCCGATGAGGGCCCGGCTGCGGATGCCGAGGAAGACTCGGCTGGGGGCGCCGAGGAGGGCTCGGCTCCCGGTGCCGAAGCAGGGCCCGGCTGCGGATGCCGAGGAGGAGCCTCGGCGGACGCTGAGCCTCGGACGTGCCTGTCGGCTCAGGCTTCACGCGTTTCAAGTGGACCTGCTCCTCTTCCTCCTCGTCGCTGTCACTGTCGATATACCGTTTGGGTTTCCTCTTGGTTCGGGTGGTCCGTTCCCCGCCATTCGCTGTCTTTCCTTCCTTTTTCACGCCGCTACCCGACGCAACCTCCATTTTAACGTTCGGCGTCTCTTGACACGCCCGTTTCAGTTTCTCCGCGAAGTTGCTCCAGTCTATCTTCGGTGAAGTGCGCTGGAGCGGTGTCGACTTCGTCCTGGGTGGGGGCGCCAGCGCCAGGGCGGCCGGTGGGGCCCGCCGCCGCCACGGCACGGGTGCGGCCAGCGGCCGGCCCGCCTTGAAGTGCGTCAGGATCAGAGCGATCACCTGCAGCGTCTTACCTAGTCCCATGTCGTCGGCGACGATGCCGCCACACACGGCGTCCGTGCCCCTGGCCACCGCGCCGCTCGCCTCGCGCGCTATCATCCAGCCGAGCGCCTGCTTCTGGTGCGGGTACAGCTTGCTGGCCACGGCCGCGCACGGCTCGACCTCCTTCAGCGAGCGCTGCACGGCCGCCCAGCGCTCACTGACGGCCTGCTGCGGGTTGCGCGGCACCACCAGGGTGCGCTCCGGATCGGCAGCCTGGCCCGGCTTCACCGGACAGAACAGGTCCGCCGGCGGCCGGTATGGCGGTCTTTCCGACGGCTCTGGACGCTCCGACGGCTTCCAGCTCGAAGCCCATCTTGCGGAGCTGTCACTAGACCTGACTTGCGGGTCTGCTTGGCCGCCACGCACTGTCACCGGATACCTCCAGCGCGGCTCCGGTGCTGTGGTCCTTCGTCCACGCACACACCTCCGCCGCACCCGACCCGCCTCCAGGTGTGGCGCCAGCACGCCGGCGAACTCCCGACTCAGATGGCCAGCCGTGTGGCCGCGCCCGTTCACCACGCGCACGTCACGCTGGCCTCCTCCGGCGCCGATCGCACTGAGCTGCAGACGGACCGGCTCGCCGCCGAGCGTCAGCTGGCCGGGGTAGTACTGCAGGCCCACGGCCGTACAGTACAGCAAGCCGAATGTGACGTCACCACCGCTGTCAGGGGCCGCGGCCAGAGGGATCCCCGACCCGCCGGAACTGCAGCCGGCCCGGGCGCGGCTGGGGCCGGCCACCGGGGACGGCGCGCGGCAGGCGGCCGCTGTCTTCGGTCCACCGGGAGGCGACTTCTTCAGACCGGCCTCCATATCGACCCCGCTCTTCAGACCGGCCTTCATATCGATCCCACCCTCGATACGGTCCGTTTGCGTCCTGCTCGGTCCGGCAGCCGAGTCCTGACAGCTTGGTCCTGCCGCCCCGCCCTGGCGCAGCCCCATCGTCCCGGCTGTGATGCCGGCCATCAGCGACTCCACCTTGTCCATCATGGCCCGGTCCAGGCCGGGAGTCGTCACTGACGCCGCACCACCACGACCGCCGCGTGCACCGCGTCCCCGGCCGCGGCCCAGTCCCGCTGCCCCCACCGACTGCGAGCGGCCCCCGCGGCCTCGCCGCCCACCCCTGCTGCCGCCGCCCCGGCCTCGCCGGCCGTCCTGAAAGGTTTCCCCGTGCCCCGGCGGCGCGGCTGCAGCGGTGGCGGTCTGTGGGGCCGGCTCACTGCGCCGCGCCGCTGATCCTGCCGCGATGCCAGCCATCAGCGACTCCACCTTGTCCATCATGGCCCGGTCCAGGCCGGGAGTCGCCACTGCACCACCACGACCGCCGCGCGCACCTCGTCCCCGGCCACGGCCCAGTCCTGCCGCTCCCGCCGACAGCGAACGGGCGCCGCGGCCTCGCCGCCCACCCCGGCCTCGCCGACCGTCCTGAAAGGTCTCACTGTACCCCGGCGCCGCAGCCGCTGCAGCGGTGGCGGTCTGTGGGACCGGCTCACTGCGCCGGGCTGCTGATCCACCAGCCTGTGGGACCGGCTCACTGCGCCGGGCAGCTGATCCACCAGTCTGTGGGACCGGCTCACTGCGCCGCGCCCCGGTGGCAGCGGCTCCACGTGCCCTGTAGCGGCGAGGCCGAGCCGGCAGTAGCAGCTGGCGTCCCATCCATGACTCGGGTATGATGATGGGGCTGGAGCTGCGCGGCGGCTGGTCGCCCATCGACGGCAGCGTGATGGTCGTGCCGTTCCACGTGTCCGGGATGACGATGGGACACACGCTGCTGCCCTCCTCCGCTCCGGAGTCGTCATCGTCGTCCAGCACGATCGGACTGAAGGTTCTAGCCGGGCCAGCGGCGCCGCCAAACGTGCCTGACTGGCCGCTCGGCCCCGGCGCTGATCCAGACATCCTCAGTGGAACTGGACTATTCCCATGCCAATGCTGGCTGTAATGGACCTCTGAAACAATGGAGGAAATGTGAAAAGTGACTGCGTCACCAAGGGCGGATACAGAACAGAAAACAAATCAAGGTAGGAATTCTACTTCTTTTTGTTGGTGTAGGAGTACATATCTTCACAATGGAAGAGTGCAAAAATAACCTGATGGTATGCTTAAAATAAGAAATACTGAAATATTAATGATGAATAATGATGAACTACCAACCTAATTTCCCTAGTAAAAAAACTGTCTTTATCTTCAACAAACACATTTATTAGTTAAACAATACATATTCATGAGGAGTACAAAACAAACCATTTTTACCAGTCATAATTTGGGAGTACATAATTTGTTGGTGGTCTAAAAACCAACAAACGTGAACTTTTCCAACACTGAAACAAATCTTGTTTTGCTTTTATGAGTCAAGAACCCTATCCCCCTGGGGCAAAGGCTCTAACTCTCTTATGTCTCAGTCTTTTGTCATCCGTTTGTCAAGTTGTGAGACGCGCAACATCCGCCGTCGGTAAAAATGCCACGCAAGATAAAAAGCAAAATTGGTTTTGGGACTAAAACACGAAAAGTATCACAACAACTTACAAACTCATCGAATTTTACTTTTTTGCACAATGATAGCTGATTTAAACCAACATAGGGCCACATAGGGGGGTGGGCAGCATGACCCTTTTGATGCCACTAAATATGACAGTGACACCAACAAATCACAAAATTAACATGCATGGGTGTTATGTTCAATTTAATGCGCGCCAATTTAATGCGCCTCTGATAATTACACGCACTGGATGGGGAATCCCCTCCCCCTAAGATCTCGGCCTCACAAGAGCTACAATAACGAAATTTGTGGGGCAGGGAAGTTCTGTGGGAACTCTGTTGGGAGAAAATTGAATGGTCCTAGGTCAATATCTTCGAGGTCAAACATGGCAAATTTTGCTCGATATCCGCTCCTTTGGTTGACATTGTATGGAGACGGCAGGTTGCATGTACATTGTACAATGTACATTGTCAATGTACATTGTACATTGTATATAACCCACCCCCAAATGGGCTTAAATGATTTGCTGGAAAGACTAATGATCACGGGTGTAGTTTCCTTTTCAGTTGAGGGGGCTTCAGCCCGCCAACTTGGCTTCAGCTCCACAACTTGGGCGAGGAAGTGGGTCAAATCCAGGGAGAAATATGTATTACGTATTATGTACTACGTATTTGAGTGGATTGTGATAGTTCTTAGAGCGATTTTTCACCGCTCAGCCCCTCCCCTACTTTGCTTGAGAAGCTATGCCCCTGCTAATGATCAAATAGGGATTATGATAGAACTTGCATTTGACTTTACGTCATTTACATATCAACATTGAATAGTCATTTTTCGGATTCGGTCATTGCAGATTCCGCCCCCTTTCCCACCCCTTAAGATCTCATACCCAATAAGAGCTACAATAACGCAATTTTTAGGGTATGGAGATTCTGTGAGAAACTCTGTGAAAACGCCATGAACCTAGGTCAAACTAAAAATCTTCCAGGTCAAATATGCAAAATTGTGCTTGTTGCACGCTCCTTGGCTTGACATTGTTATGGAACGCAGTGATCGCATGCACACTATATACCCTAAAATGGGCTTAAATGATTCGTAGGAAAGTCTAATGATACAATAGGGATGGTATAAGTTGCAGTTGACCTCGGGTCATTTAAATTTCAAATCAATATTTCATTACGGTCATTTCGGAGAGATAGATGGATTTTTTTTTACTTTAATGGCCTATAACTAAAAAACGTTTTGGTCTATTTTTCTCAGTATAGACGACCTGGAGGGCCCAGTCTGATTTTCTGAGCCATGTTGTATTTAGCTCAACTAAGCCATGTTGTATTCGGCTCAAAGCAGTTTTATTATGGCCGTCAGTGGCCGATCCAGGTTTCGGTCAAGGAGGGGGCCACGTAGCAAAGTGGGCCCCCAGTGCCCCCAGGCCTTGGTTGGCCCCTCTCAAGGACTTAGTAGGTCCCTCAAGTTTTGTCGGCCCTTTTGACATTGAAAACAAATGTATGCCAGAAATAGAATGGACCTCTTTATTTCAAAAATGCCTTTCAGATGCTAAAATGGGTCTTTACAAGACATAATGGGGCCTCTTCAAATCAGAATGGACCCTCTGGTGGTCACAGTGGGCCCTCTGGGAACCGACGTGGCCCTACGGAGACGAGAGTGGGCTCTCTGGAGTCCAAAATGGGTTATCTGGCGGTCAGAGAAGACAAATTTGCTTGCGATTTGTTTGAAAACAGGGTGAAATTCGTTTCGATGTCAACTTCAATCGTTAATTGGCCCCCCTTGGCTATTGGGCAGCTTTGAAGCTCAAGGGGGTGGGGGCATGCCTCCCCCTCTGTATCCGCCACTGATGACTGTCATGATCCATTTCTAACGCCAAGTGATGACAATAATGATTAGACTAGCACAAGAGCATCCATCAGCTAAACAAAAACGTTGTGCAGACTTTTGGTTGTGACGTCATAACTCGGTGACCTGACCTGATCTGGTCCTGGAACATTTTCTGTTGTCAAAATGTTGCAAATGAATCGTTCTACCAGCCTGCCAAACTTGATCGATGTCACTGAAGCGGATCAAAGGTTATTGATAACAAATAGAGGGGCGAACAACCACTATGTGGCATCCTGCCAATTGCCATCGCTATTAATGCATTTTTACAAGGTTTCGTTTTTTAGGTGATATTTTTTTTTTGGAAAGGAGAACCAAAATTGATGAACCAATTATCTTTTTAAGGTCCATGCCATGGAACAGTTTCTGAGAGTTTTTCCTGCATTTTCAATCAAGTCCATTTTATAGCACATCCCTGTCCCCTATGGCAATGGAGACACTTGCACCACATATGCTACAATATGGTTTAAGTTCATATCACAAGGATCATCTCCTTTGATGGCTTTCCACCATATTTACATACGTACATATATACTTGAGTCGTAGTGT
>VOPJ01012389.1:0-23791 GCA_014673585.1 Semibalanus balanoides | reverse complement strand
CACCTGCGCACCATCCTGGACATGCGGCCTTTACAACTGAAGCGGACGCCTTTCGATACGAGCGGAAAACATGATGTCCGGATAATTTCATTACACCCTGTAGTGGCCTTATTTGAACTGATCATGACCTTGACCTTTGCTTACATTTTCACTTGTGCTTATACGGGAGATGCATCATACCTTTGAGAGCACTGTGTGTGATAATAGTCTCAATCTAAGGCTTTGTATCTAAAATGTGACCCCAAAACTCAAATATCTCAATTTTGACCTTTGACCTTACTGTTACCTGAAATGTGGACATATTTGGCAAATTTCGCATATGTTTTAAGATGTGTCTCATTGCGAGCTTTCGATTGCCGTTCGTGTCGCTGCGGTCATTGGTTCGGAAGATAACAAGGGGGTGAAATACGCCCCAGGCAATGACGTTCGGCTGAGACCCCAGCCATTACCGCTTTAATTTGCTTGCTTTTTATTTTACTAGAAACAACAGCTCATAAATTTTGGGACACCCTGGTTACTATTAAGTGCATAGTTGTTGTTTCGTTTCACTGTACGATGCTGTTTCGTAAGCACATGGGTAGGTACTAGAGGTGCAGACCAGGCTTGCGCCCAGATCCCGAAGTTGGATCTGTGATCCAAGTTGATCCCTCGGTATGAAATATATGACGATCTTTTATCCCAGTGGATTCCTCTGCTTAAAATGCATGAAGATATGTAATCATTGTGGATCCCTCGGCGTAACATGCTTCAGTATCTGGGATTTAAGTGGATCTCAATTTAATGAGCACATGGGTAGGTACTAGAGGTGCAGACCAGACTTGTACCCGGATCCCGAAGTTGGATCTGTGATCCAAGTTGATCCCTCGGTATAAAATGTAGGCAGATCTTTTATCCCAGTGGATCCCACTGCTTAAAATGCATGAAGATCTGTAATCATTTAGGATCCCTCAGCGTAACATGCTTCAGTGTAAAATGCTTCAGTATCTGGGATTTAAGTGGATCTCAATTTAATAAGCACATGGGTAGGTACTAGAGGTGCAGACCAGACATGCCCGGATCCTGAAGTTGGATCTGTGATCCAAGTTGATTCCTCGGTATAAAATGTATGACGATCTTTGATCCCAGTGGATTCCTCTGCTTAAAATGCATGAAGTTCTGTTATTATTTTGGATCCCATTTGGATTATTTTAGATTGTTTTGGGCATTGATGTAAAAAATCGACTTAAGAATGTTCCCTTTATTTTCGGAAAGTGCTTGCGCCAGTGCTCATAGGCTTGTGAATAACGTGAGCTTGCATAAGCTTACCTTACTCACAATACGTGAGCTTGGAAATAACGAGCTGGCCTGATCGGCTTGTTGGTTTCTCGTTAGCCATTGCCTGGCCTTCCAATCAGACATAGGTGCCGAGCTGCATGCAAACACGAGGGTTAATGACTGGCTACGTCATATCCTAGCCGGTGGCAGTTTGGAGCCGCACCCAGCTCTGCCGCGCCAGGCACACCCTGCCACTGCCCTGCCACACTGCCACCCTGCCACACTGCCACTGCCCTGCCACTGCCCTGCCACTGCCCTGCCACTGCCCTGCCACTGCCCTGCCACTGCCCTGCCACTGCCTGCCACTGCCCTCACTGCCCTGCCACTGCCCGCCAACTGCCCTGCCACTGCCTGCATGCCCTGCCACTGCCCTGCCACTGCCCCGCCCATGCCCTGCCACTGCCCTGCCACTTGCCCCTGCCACTGCCCTGCCACTGCCTGCCACTGGCCCTGCCAACTGCCCTCCTGCCCTGCCACTGGCCCATGCCACTTGCCCTGCCACTGCCCTGCCACGGCCTCCACTGCCCTGCCACTAGCCCGCCACTGCCCGCACGGCCCTGGCCACCGCCCTGCCACCGCCCTGCCACTGCCCTGCACTGCCCTGCCACTGCCACCTGCCACTGCACCTGCCACTGCCCTGCCACCCTGCACTGCCCTGCCACTGCCCCGCCACTGCCCCGCCACTGCCCTGCCACTTGCCCTGCCACTGCCCCTGCCCTGCCCTGCCACTGCCCCCCACTGCCCGGCACTGCCCTGCCACTGCCCTGCACTGCCCTTGCCCTGTCCCTGTCCCTGCTATGCCCTGCCCATGCCCTGTGCCCCTGCCCTGTGCCCTGTGCCCTGTGCCCTGTGCCCTGTGCCCTGTGCCCTGTGCCCTGTGCCCTGCCACTGTCCTGCCACTGCCCTGCACTCCCTGCCACTCCCTGCCACTGCCCTGAGCCACTGCCGCACTGCCCCGCCATGCCCTGCCACTGCCGCCACTGCCCTGCCACTGCCCTGCCACTGCCCTGCCACTGCTGCCACTGCCTGCCACTGCCCTGCCACTGCTGCCACTGGCCCTGCCATGCCCGCCACTGCCCTGCCACTGCCCTGCCACTGCCCCGTGCCCACTGCCCGCCACTGCCCCACTGCCCCGCAACTGCCCGCCACTCCCTGCCACTGCCCTGCCACTGGCCTGCACTGCCACTGCTGACTGCCCTGCCACTCCCCCCACCCACCACCAAACCACCCAATGCCACTGCCCTGTCACTGCCACTGCCTGCCACTGCCCCTGCACTGCCCTGCCACTGCCCTGCCACTGCCGCTGCACTGACCTCACTGCCCTGCCCCCAGGCGCTGTCCCTGCCGCCAGCTAGCTCCTGCCAACGCCACGTGTCCGAGCACTGCCGCCTCGCAACACGGTGCCGGCGCCACTCGCCCTGCACGCCTGCACTGCCCTGCCACTGCCCTGGCACTGCCCTGCCACTGCCCTGCCACTTGCCCTGCCACTGCGCCTGCCCGACTGACCCGCGGCCACCTGCCCCGCGCACTGCCCCGCCACCCTCGCCCCGCCACTGCCCGCCACTGCCCCGCCACTGCCCCGCCACTCCCGCCCCGCCACTGCCGCCACGGCCGCCAAACTGCCCTGCACTGCCCTGCCACTGCCCTGCCCACTGCCCTGCCACTCGGCAGCCTGCCACTGGCCCCGCCAGCTGGGCCCCGCCACTGCCCACGCCACTGCGCCCCACGCGGCGGCACTGCCCCGGCGCACGTGCGGGCCGGCGCCAGAGGCGGTGCCCGTGCCAGCCCTGCCCTGCCACTAGCGCGCGTGACCACTGCGGCGCTAAGCGCACTAGCCCTGCCAACTGCCCTGCGCACCCCGCCTGCAAGGTCCATTGCCACTGAGCCGCTGCCACTCCCCGCCATGCCCGCCACCCCCCGCCGGCTCCGCCGCTGCCACTGCGCTGCGGCACGGCCGCCCTGCCCGTGCCACGGCGTGCCCACCTGCCCTGACAGCGTGCCACCCTGGCCCACTGGCCCTCGCGCACGGATGCCCCGCCACTGCCCGCCACTGCCCCGCCAGCTGCCCTGCCATAAATCAGGTGTCCTAGCGCCACTAAGCCCATCCCGCGCACCTAAAGCTCTATGTGCGCCGACTGCCCTGGCTGCAGCTAGCGCCCTAGAGAACGCGAACCTGCCTATTATAGCCGTGCCACTGCCCCGTTGCCCCACTGCGCCTTGCCACTTGCCCTGCCACTGCCCCCCACTGCCCCGCCCACTTGCCCCGCCACGGCTGCCCGCGCCACTGCCAGGCCTGCCCACCTCGCCCTGCCACTGCCCTGCCACTGCCCTGCCACTGCCCTGCCACTGCCCTGCCACTGCCCTGCCACTGCCCTGCCACTGCCCTGCCACTCAAACTACCAGCAGCAACGCCGTCAGCCAACACAACCTCTGGCAGTCCTCCATCCGGCCACTCTGTCGGTCGGCTGTTGTTGTTTTGGTTAAAATCTGTTCTTGTATTTGGTGAGGAAGGTTTATGATGGGAAAAGGTTCGCCAAAACGAGGAAAGCCCAAATATGCAAATAAATGTTAGGTACATAGGGGGTTTGGGTTTCTTTCAAGACGTGATCAGAGTTTTGTGCTCCCCCAACACACTTGTCGTGACGTTCCTATGTTCCTGTCAGTAGCTGGGCTCCTCCGTACCTAACGTACCCTGGGCACTGTAGGACTCACCCAGCACTAGAGGCCGCTCCGTACACCTAACGTCCTGAGCACTGTAACGCCCCCAGCACTGAGGCAGCCGTCCCGTACTAACGTCCCCGGCACGTAGACTCACCAGTCACTGAGCAGGCTCCGTACCTGAACGTGCCTCCGGCACGGTAGACGCCCCCAGCACTGAGGCCAGCCTCGCGTACCTAAGTCCCCGGCACTGTAGACTCACAGCACTGAGGCCAGCCTCCTAATCACAAACGGTCCCCCGCCACTGTAGACGCCCCCAGCACTGAGGCCCAGGCCTCCGTACCTAACGTCCCCGAGACACTAATAAGACGACCCCCGAACTGAGCCAGGCCTCCTTACCTAACGTCCCCGGCACGTAGACCACCAGCACGTGAGGCCAGCCTTCCGAACCTAACGTCCCCGGCACTGTAGGACGCCCCAGCAACTGATGCCAGCCTCGTGTACCTAACGTCCCTGGCACTGTAGACGCCCCCAGCACTGAGGCCAGCCTCCGTACTAACGTCCCTGGCACTGTAGACGCCCCCAGCATGAAGGCCAGCCTCCGCTGCCTTAACGTTCCCACGGCAGCTGTTAGACGCCCCAGCACTGAGGCCAAGGCCCTCCGTACCTAAGCGTCCCTGGCACTGTAGACGCCCCCAGCACTGAGGCAGCCTCCCGTACCTTACGTCCCTGCACCATGTAGACGCCCCAGCACTGAGGCCAGCCGCCGTACCTAACGTCCCGGCACTGTAACTCACCCAGAACTTAGGCCAGCCTCCGTACCTTAACGTCCCCGGCCATTGTAGGGGACGCCCTCCAGTACTGATACAGCCAGCCCACTGGCGGATCAGAAAAGTTATATTATGATCGTGGATGGCTGGCCATGATGGACATAATGTCAAAAATTGTGTTAAAGATGGATCAATAACATGCCAAAATAATATTTTGAGGTCAAACCAAATTATTCAATTTTAAAAAGACCCAAGCTTTTCGATCATCTCACTATCATCATCAGGTCTAAATATTTCATAAACATTTTTGAAGACAACAAAAACAACAACAGATTCGCTCATGTCACAATGATTGATGGTATCCTCCAGTAATGACCGTCTGATGGTGAATGATAAAGGAAAATGCACAGAAACCATATGTAAGCAAAACGTTATACGATACTCAGGAATTTAATGACTTTTTCCTGCCTAACAATATTGTAAGAAAGTACTATCAAAACGAAATATAACAATATAATATGACGTAGTGACACATATATATGACAAGAAACCTGTCTTCGTTTTAATAGCCATCATATGCGCTGAGTGGAACGAATCAAATAAATGAAAGGCGGACATGGAATGAGAACATGCAAACCACATTACAACATTAAGTGACAAGTCTTACATGGTTATATGACACACCCATACATGGTTAAATAATGGGCCAGGATTTGGAAGTAGGTGTTCAGGTTTAGGGCTGTTTCGCGGATCCTTGATCGATCATCATATTTTATTGTCGGGCTAACATCCACGATTGTGCTCATGATCTCCAGATTGAAACAGCTGTTAGTTATTTCTTTGTTGCTAGTTCGGTGTGGTTGTTTAAGTGTGCTTCGCCCAGTCTTGTACTAGCCTTCGCAAGTCTAGCGTCGGAGCAGATGTTCCTGAAACCTTTCTCGGACGGGTCGAGATGTTTCCCCTATATAGAAGTATGGTTGTTTGTCATTTTTACACCTTTTACCTTTTTTGGATACAGAAAGTGTGATTTTGACAGTTTGGGGGGGGGCAAATCCCCAAAATTATCGCATAATTCTGAAAAAACTCATCGGATTTTCGCTTGCTTATTATCAATAACTGATTAAAACAAACTTTTCTCTAGTAAAAAGTTGCTTAGTTTTGACAACTCAGGAAATGTGTCAAATTTGCGACCGATTTTGGGTGTTTGGGGGCGGGGCATGGCCCCTTTGGCCCCCGCTGGATCCGCCCTTGGCCCAGCCTGCCGGGCCCTCAAGCCTCGCCTGGCGCAGACGGGCTATACCTGCGGCACCGAAGCATGCATCCTAGGCTTGGCTTTATGTCATGTGTGAAACATTATACTCTTATTAAAATCAGAACGTTCGTATTGATGGACGGATGGATGTGACACGTCCGTCACACTTGGCAGTCCACTGCTCGGCAACGGAAAGAGCTGCGGTGACGATTTTGTTACACCAAACCAAAAGTACGCACTCACTGTCTGTGTTAAAGTTTGGAGCAGCACGTACGACGTCTGTTTCGCTCGTGACGGGCGCATCTTTGCTTTTTGTGGGCTGCGTCCGCTGCCGTCAGGAACGGCCCACACTGCGTCTGCTGCCGTCAGGAACGGCCCACACTGCGTCTGCTGTCGTCAGGAACGGCCCACACTGCGTCTGCTGCCGTCAGGAACGGCCCACACTGCGTCTGCTGCCGTCAGGAACGGCCCACCTGCGTCTTGCTGTCGTCAGGAACGGCCCACACTGCGTCTGCTCAGGAACGGCCCACACCGTCAGGAACGGCCCACACTGCGTCTGCTGTCGTCAGGAACGGCCCACACTGCGTCTGCTGCCGTCAGGAACGGCCCACACTGCGTCTGCTGCCGTCAGGAACGGCCTACACTGCGTCTGCTGCCGTCAGGAACGGCCCACACTGCGTCTGTTGCCGTCAGGAACGGCCCACACTGCGTCTGCTGCCGCTGCCGCACGTGCGCTGGTGGATTTAAGAATTTTGAGCGATTTGAAGTCAACAAAGTCAACAAAGCAAAAGTTGTCAAATGATAAAATGACCTTCCAACTCTTCACTGCCACGTTGAACACATTGCGCCGATCGCCCCATGCGGGCCATCTAGTAATGCATAACACTTAGGCTTATCCCTCAGGCATAGAACTCAGACGTATAGCTGCAAAGTGCCTGAACGGGTGGCGTTGGACAGTGATACAAGGATGCGAGTATAGCCAAGCCACATCGGGTAGAGCACCCTGAAATGCTATAGGGTGATAGTGCAGGCAGATCAGGATAAGTTTTACTGAAGGATACCATTCGTTACGGGTTGGTCCTTAGGCTACTTGCTCTAAGGATCACGTGTTAAGTTTGAGATGTCTGTTGTTCTTTTGGTTTCTCTGTGGATGTCGTATAACGGGTCTCTAATCAACGAGTGGCGTCTTATGTTTTCAACGAGGCAACACTGGTGAGTAATACAGTGCGTGTTGCGCTCGTCTGACGCTGGCGCCCTGGACACGACTGGCGGGGGTGGGGGTGGCAGCGGTCACTTCCTGCTGACCCGGGCAGTCAGACGGGAAGAGGAAGTGGTTCGTCAGTCGGCGACTGACGCACAGCTGACATGCCGCCACAGTTCTGAGAGCTCATTGTCACCGATGGAGCTCCGGGGTCGACTCATCCCGCAACAGAGAGCCGACTCATCCCGCAGGAGAGAGCCGACTCATCCTGCAGCAGAGAGCCGACTCATCCTGCAGCAGAGAGCCGACTCAAATCTGCAGAGAGAGGCCGACTCATACCCGCAGGGAGAGAGCCGACTCATTCCCGCAGCAGAGAAGCCCGACTCATCCTGCAGTGAGAGAGCCGACTCATTCCCGCAGGAGAGAGCCGACTCAATTCAGCAGAGAAGAGCCGACTCATCATGGCACAGAGAGCCGACCATCCCGCAGGAGAGAGCGACTATATCCCCGCAGGAGAGAAGCCGACTCATCCCGCAGGAGAGAGCCGACTCATCCTGCAGGAGAGAGCCGACTCAATCCCGCAGGAGAGAGCCGACTATCCCGGCAGGCAGAAGAGCCGACTCATTCCTGCAGCAGAGACCGACTCATCCTGCAGAGAGTGCCGACTCACCCGCAGGGAGAGAGACGACTCATCCCGCAGGAGAGAAGCCGGACTCATCCCGCAGGAGAAGTCGACGTCATCCTGGCATGAGAGAGCCGGACGTCATCCTGCAGAGAGAGCCGACTCATCCCCGCCAGGAAAAAGAAGCCGACTCATCCGAGAGAGACCGACTCATCCGCAACAGAGAGCCGACTCATCCCGCAGGAAGAGAGTCGACTTCATTCCTGCAGGAGAAGCCGACTCATCCCGCAGGAGACGAGCCGACTCATCCTGCAGGAGAGAGCCGACTCATCCCGCAGGAGAGAGAGCCGACTCATCCCGCAGGAGAGAGCCGACTCGTTCTGGAGTGAGCGTGGGCTGAGCGGTGGGCGGTGCATTTCAACGGCAGCTGCACCGGGGGAAAATGGTGCTGCCTGATTTCCAGAGGCCAGTAGCAGCACTTCTCTGAAAGGATTTGAGTGCGGTAGGGAACCTAGCTCATCATCTGCTTAGTAGAGGAGTGATGGGTATCTTAGTCGTGAGAAAATACTATACTTTGTGGATTGATGTACGAGATATTTCGAAACGTGGTCCCTCCCGTGAGCTCTAGGGAAGACGAGCAATTCGCTTTTTTCAGGATTACAAGTCACAGGTTTCTTCGGAATGGTGTAGCATCTTATCCGGCCGGTCGAGAAGTGTTCTGGGCTGTTGTTGGTAGCCCAAATCCCCTTTGTGTTTGCTGTAATCTGTACTCACGCATTCTTGTTTCTTAATCCTGCACTAGCTAAACTTGGAACAACTTTTTTTTAGCAAGATCACGTTGCAATGCACCACCAAAAAAACCGACTAAGATATATTAACTTCACTCATGTCTTTCTTGCAAGAACATCAACGAGCTAGTAATCGACTCCGGCCGCACTCCCGTCGCCACGATCAGCTACATCCGGGCCAGTTCGGGGTCAGTTCGGGGTCAGTTCGGGGTCAGTTCCGGGTCAGTTCCGGGTCAGTTCCGGTTCAGTTCCGGGTCAGTTCTGGGTCAGTTCTGGGTCAATTCCGATTCAGTTCGGGGTTCTGGGTCAGTTCCGGGTCAGTTCCGGGTCAGTTCCGGTTCAGTTCCGGGTCAGTTCCGGGTCAGTTCCGGGTCAGTTCCGTTGTTGAAGCAGAGGCGCGCGGCAGCAGTGTTTGCGCGCGCTCAAGGTCGGCCGCAGCACCGCAAGCCGCCTACTGAGTACAGAAGACAATGCAGTCGCCACTGTATATGATGACCTTACGAAGCTAATAACACTCTCAGTCGCCACTGTATATGATGACCTTAAGAAGCTAATAACACTCTCAGTCGCCACTGTATATGATGACCTTACAAGCATAATTAAAATCGACGCTGACAGATGACGCCAGCGTGTTTAATACTAGTGACCGTAAAAACAATTCTACGAATGAGCTAATAACTCCTCAGTCGCCACCGATATATCCGATGAAACCTTACGAAGCTAATAACACCTCAGTCGGCTTACAGTATGAGATTAAGTTAGCTAATGGAACTGCTACCCGTATCACCGCAACGCTCAATATAACACTACTCCAGGCGAACGTGTGCGACACATCTGTTATATGTGAATACCTTACGAAGCAAGATAACGATACTCTCAGTCGCCACCTGTATATATAACGCTCTTACGAAGCTAATTAAACCAACTCTCAGATATGCGTCACCCTTATAATTGAACGACCATAGTCGAAGCCAAGTAGACAAACTCTCTCGAGATCGTCCCATAGTTAATATGATGGACCTTACGAAGCTAATAACACTCTCAGTCGCCACTGTATATGATGACCTTACGAAGCTAATAACACTCTCAAACACTGGCAATAAGACACGCCTGGCAGGAACTTCAAAGTTGGTGGACCAAAACAACAATATCAAAGAAGGAGAATCGCATTCCATCTTGGTGGTTCATAGCGGGAAAGAATTATTCTTCAAAGTCCGCTGGTAAATCAGTAAGATCCTCTGACCAAAATGCAAATGGCCGGGGCAGGGCCGGGGCCGGGGAACTTACTACTAAATAACTGGTATACATCGTTTCGTCGGAAATATGGGTAAACTAAATTATTGGAAAGCAAGAGCTGAAAAGTGAAACGCAACTGCTAATTAAAAAAAAGAAAAGTAAGTGCTCATACATACCGACCGACGTGATGATGATTACGTGATTAAGGATGCATCTGATGTGATTTTGACGATCAGTATTTCTAAGGACATTATCGCTTAGCAAATTTTCACAGGAATGTCATAAAAATGATCTTTACTGTCATTTTGCCCCCGGGTACTTCATCACAATGAACATTTTGTCCCTGACTTTATTCATAGGGACAGAATACTGTACCAGTCCTGGATATTGTCACAAACCGCATTATGTATTTGCTTAAACCTCAACCTATCGTCTAACGAGTAAATTACAGCGTGCTTTTTATTATTTGCGTGAGAAGTTCACACGAAATGGTGTAATTTTCCAACTGTTGATGGAAGTTCTCGCCACGTCGTCAAGCTCTCGATGTCCACAGTTTGTATAGCTATCGATGTCCACAGTTTGTAAAGCTCTCGATGTCCACAGTTTGTAAAGCTCTGGATGTCCACAGTTTGTATAGCTCTCGATGTCCACAGTTTGTAAAGCTCTCGATGTCCACAGTTTGTAAAGCTCTCGATGTCCACAGTTTGTATAGAAGACTTCATGGGCTGCAAGGTTGGATAACCGCCAGTTTGGATAACTGCAACATCGGTAATCGGGATAACTCTTTTGCAATGTCTCTGCTATGGAACATGAAACGTATGTAGGTACCTGATGACGACGTAACCGTAGCTGCAGAATGACGATCTGATATAACCAGCGACTGTACTATGCTTACGATGATAGGTAGTAGGTACGGTGGCGGCTATGTGATGCACCTGAAGAGAGAGAGGCTGTTTGCCAACAAACGGAAATCGGTTCTCTATTTTGTCTCGGCGCCATATGTATGCAGTTTTTCCTATTCTGCGAATGAAGCCATTCCAGCCACCTTTAATGTTATTCTGCACAGGGACGTAGCCAGGGGGTGGGTCACGGGGGCTTGCCTCCCTCTGGGCAAAACAAATTTACTTAAGATGGAAAGGGATTCTCTGACGGTCCGACCTTATTCCCCCAAGTCAACAACATATTGCTGATGAACATTTTTTCCCTCCGCCGACGTGCCTCCCCCCTCCCTCCCTCCCTGACTGATAAAATGCCTGGCTACGTGTCTGATTCTGCAGCAGCCTGCAGGGAATACTTGGTACTGGTGACGTGAAGAAGCTCACCATACCTCCTCGTCTGCCACGACTGTTTCAGAATAACACGACAATATTCAGACACTAAGGATGGAAATGGCCACTACTGCACTTACCTTTGCCGGAATAAGCCTAGAACTTTACTTTCCTCGGCAGCTTAGCGTGTAGTACTTTATTATGTGTGCATCGGGCATCGGGTTGACTTGTTTCGTTTTGCCTTTGTGTGTTTTACCTCCTACCAAGGCTGTCAAGTGTTGTGGGACTTGCAAGGCCAACATTACGTGCGCTAGACTAAGCTAAATTCCGAAACAGTTTCCATACAACTAACAAAACTTCGATGTGAGCCGTCCAAAATAAAGGTACAATCACCTGCATATTGCTCAAGCTTTACATCTACACTACCCACTCTGTAACCTGCGATAGCGGTATTATGCCGTACCATAACACTTAGAACCAGCGGCGTAAATTTTTGAAAATCATTGGGGTTGCACTTAGTTGCTAAGAGCCCATTTTTACCAAATCTCGTCATAGGCGTAGTGTTAAATTAAACAATTATTGGGGTTGTAGCTACAACCCCCTTTGCATTAAAGTTACACCCATGCTTAGAACCTCAATACAGAGAATAAAAAGCAAATGTGAACAGCAATCTCCCTGTCTACATCCCCGATTGATCGGAAAAAGTTTGTGGATGTTTTATTTTGCGTTATACATGAGTTAGCTCCACGCAGCATAATCTTTACCCAGCGAATGATGTCCGGACCAAAGTTAAACAGATCCAACACCTCAAATATAAAATAATGGCTGAGAGAATCAAACGCCATTTTATAATCTGCAAAAACAATTAACCTTTTTTTACCTTCGCCGGATACTTGTGGTTGTATGCGAGTCCAGCTGTGATCATCTGTGCAACAATGCAGCCGAGGCCAGAATGATTTGACGCTGATTGGTCCGCGGATACATGGTTGCATGACAACCGATGTATCCGGGGACATAACAAATATATGCCCACATCGAGTCGGGATCTTGTTTAGAGCGGATGTGCGTCGATTTGGCGCTGGGAATCATTTGACGAGGGGCTTGTAGTTTTTTTTTACAGTGTGCCATGGCCGGTTTAGGCGGGCCTGCACGAGAGTTTGTTCCAGGTGAAGAGAGTTTTGGGGCTTACTCTAGGTGGTTGGAACAGTTTTTGATCGCGAATGGAGTGTCGGAAGTCGAAGACGTGAAGCGCCGGGCAATATTTTTAAGTGTCATTTGTGCGAAGGCGTTCACGTTGCTGGAAGATTTAATTGCACCTGACTCAGTCACAAATCTGACATATGCAACGTGCTCGTCGAGGTGCTACAGAGACATAATGAACCCGATCATCAGTGTAGTGGCCCGATTTCGGTTCAAACTCGTGCTATCAGGAACGAGAATGAGTCGGTGGTGCTATGTTAGCGAGGCTGCGGAAATTGGGCCAGGCGTGCCAGTTTTGCAGATGGAGTGCTGGATGAAATGCTCCGGGACAGGTCGTGGTGTGGCATTCGTGGACCCGAACTTGCAAGGCCCGACTTCTTTAGTCAAGCGCAGTTTGGACTCTGGTGTCGGCAACTGACACTGGCTGTGCGAGTGAGGCAGCGGTGGCAAGCAAGGAAATTGGAAGAGGGACGCCAGCCCGCTGCTCCTCGGCCAGCGGCAGACCCATCATCGTCGTGTGGTACATGCACGGACGGCGCAGCGCCGCGTGCGTCCGCGGCTGCAATGGTTTCGTCCGGCCAGAGAGGAGGCGCGTTCCGGCAGCGGCCCCAGACGGGACGGCAAGATCGGCAAGATCAACAGTTTCCGCCCTGTCATCGGTGTAGAAGTCGACGCCACTCACCGAGCCGGTGTTGGGCTCGATTACGTCGCTGTTTCCAGTGTGGTGTCACGGGCCACGTACGGGAGGCCTGCCGGATGAACGGGTCAAATCGGCCGGGCCGAGTCGGTCAACTGGAAGAGGACGACATCGAGTTTCCGGGCGTGGAGGAGGATGACAGCGGCGAGGTGGATGAAGACAGCGGTGAGGTGTATCAGCTCTACTACCAGATGACGGCTCTCGTAACGTCCAACCACCGTTGGTTATGTAGATATTACGTTAAATGGTCGAGAGGTGCGGGCGGAGTTGGACACGGGGGCCGCTGTATCTGTGTGTTCAGTTCAACAGTTCGAGAAACTGTTTCCACAGGGCGGGCCGGAGATTAAACGCTCGTGTCGCCAGCTCTGTACCTATGGGGGCGACCGTCTGGCGCTGCGGGGGGAGGCGATCGTGTGTGTTCAATACGGATCAGTCGCTGTAAATCTGCCGTTGATTGTGGTCGAGGGGGAGGGGCCTGTGTTGTTTGGACGTGACTGGCTCGCTCACTTTAAACTGGACTGGGCGGCTTTGGGTCGTGTGGCCGGGGTGTCCCGCGTGCTCGAGACAGGCAGTCCACTGGTGACGGGAGACCAGGGCTTAGACCCCTTGTTGGCCGAATTCGCTGATGTGTTCAGGGATGAGTTGGGCTGTTTTAAGGGAGGAAAAGTCAACATTGAGGTCGATCCCGACGCCATGCCACGCTTTTTCAAAGCTCGCTCGGTACCCCTCGCATATCGCGCACGTGTTGGACGCGGAGCTGGCAGACAGTTAAGTGGGATGTGGGAGCAGGGTGGCAGGAAGTAGGTGGCCCGCGCCAATGGTGGGTAGTGCCCAAGGCAGACGGTTCGCTGCGGCTCTGCGGTGGTTACCGCTGACGGTAAAACAAGGTGGCTCGGGTGCATCAATACCTTCTGCCCCGAGTAGAGAGCTGCTTGTCCCGAACTTTCGGGGGTGGCTCTGTTTCTCGAAGGTAGTTTTGAAAAGTTGCGTACAACCATTGGTGCTCGATGATAATTCAGAGAATATCTTGACCTTGAACACCCGCGCGGACTAGTCAGACCAACACGGTTTAAGTTTCGGGTATGCCCAGCCGCGCCAACCTATTCCAGCGTACATTAGATACCCTTTTGTGCGGGCTGCCGGGCGTGGCTGTCTTTTTGGATGACGTCATCATCGCAGCTCCGTCCCGGGAGGCCCACCATGAGCGGCTACGGGAGGTGCTGCGGCGGCTGTCTGAGGCGGGTCTCCGGGTCAACAGGACCAAGTGTAGTTTTGGGGTGAGCTCTGTGACCTACTTAGGATACACAGTGAGTGGAGCGGGCATCCACACGACTAACGATAAAGTAGAGGCGATACGGAGTGCCCCAGAACCCCGGAACGTACCAGAGCTGCAGGCGTGGCTGGGACTTATAAATTATTATAGTAAGTTCCTTCGCAACTTGTCCACCACCCTGTGTCCGCTGTACAGACTCCTGCGGAAGGGGGAACCCTGGAAGTGGGGTCCAGCAGAGAAAGAGGCTTTCAGCCGGGCTAAGGCTCTCCTGTTGAATCCGCCGGTATTAGCCCATTTTGATGCTAGTCGACCGGTAGTGCTGGCGTGTGACGCTAGTCCAACGGGAGTAGGGGTGGTGCTCAGTCAGCTGACGCAGCAGGGAGAGCGGCCGGTGGCGTTTTATTCCCGGTCGCTGAACCAGACAGAGAAGCGCTACAGTCAAACGGATAAGGAGGCTTTGGCTGTTATCAGCGGGGTCAAGAAATTCAACTATTATTTGGCTGGGAGACAATTTGTGATTCGGACGGATCATAAGCCGTTACTGGGGCTTATCGGCGAGCGCAAACCGCTGCCGATGATGGCTTCTCCGAGAATGGTGAGGTGGGCCCTGCTTCTAAGTGCCTATGACTATCAGCTCACTTACATGCCGGGAAGTCGACAGGGTCATTGTGACGGGCTGAGTCGGTTACCGTTGCCTAGTACGTTAAGGGAGCCGCCCACGCCGGCGGAGGTAGTTCAGCTGCTGCAGTTTCTGGACTCCTCGCCGGTGGACCGCGGCAACAAGTGCAGAATGGAGTCGCGTGACCCTCGGTTGCTGGGCGACGGTTTCTGCGGACACTAGGACCGGGTGGCCGCAGGAGGCGGCAGCCTACCGCCGGAGTATCGGCCGTATGAACAGCGCATAGGCGAGCTGAGCTGCCAGGAGGACTGTTTGTTGTGGGGAGGCCGGGTAGTTATTCCGCCGCAGGGGCGGACAAGGGTACTGCAGCTGTTGCATGCGGGTCACCAAGGCGAGTGCCGTACGAAGGCGTTTGCTCGGGCATACGTCTGGTGGCCTGGGTTGGATCAGGATATAACCCAGTTAGTCAGTCAGTGCCCGAGCTGCAATGAAATGAAAAACCAGGCTCCACGTGTCCCGCTACATCCGTGGGAGTGGCCAAGAGGCCCGTATGACCGGATTCACTTGGACTATTGTGGCCCCATGGACGGCCATATGTTTCTGATCATCGTGGATGCTTATTCCAAATGGGTAGATATTTATCCCTCGACGGTGGCCACCACGGCGACCACCCTGGACAAACTCAGAACGTCATTTGCAGCTTGGGGGTTACCGCGGGTTGTGTGCACAGACAATGCGGCGTATTTCACCAGTCCTGCGTTCGAGCAGTTTTGTACCCTGAATGGCATTGAGCATGTGACTTCACCGCCATTGTCCCCAAAAAGTAATGGCCTCGCGGAGCGATACGTACAGACGTTCAAGCACAAATATCGCTCTTCGCAGGGATCAGTGACAACTAAGGTGGCCCAGTTCCTGTTCCGATATCGGAACACTCCGCACACCACCACACGGCGGACGCCCGCTGAACTTTTCATTGGTCGGCCGCTGCGTTCTCATCTGGACTTGCTGAGACCTGACGTGGCCCATGACGTGGAGCAGAGACAGCGAGCTCAGCAGCGGTACGGGAACAGAGGGGCTCAGTCGCGGCGGGTGTCAGTGGGGGACACGGTGTGGGTGACGGCGGTAGACCGGCTTAGGGGTGGTGAGCAAAAACGTTGGTTGCCCGGGGTGGTGGAGGACGTGACGAGTGTCAAGGTGACGGTAAAATTATCTGACGGCCGAGTAATCTGCCGGCACCTGGACCATGTGCGGCGGCGGGAGGTGGTGGACCCGCCTCGAGGGCCTGACCCGGCAGCGGCGCTCGGTGTTCCGCCAATGCTCGTGATAGTGGCGCCGCCGGTGTCCACGCCTAATCCCACGCGCGCTGTGGCCTCAGTGGGGACAGAGGGAGCAGAGGGGATGGTGAGCCCATCGGTTCCGCCTTCGCCGAGCCCAGCGGAACCGCCCTCGCCGCCTAAACATGGGTACAATCTGAGGCCGCGGCACAAAACTAGTTAGGTGCGCCTGGCGTGGGGAGTGTGTTCGTGTGTGCATACTAGTGGCTAGGTATAATGTGTTTAAATCAGTCGTGGTTGGTTATCGTGATGTTGGAAAGTGATGTCATGAAATTCTGCAGCATACCACTACGAAACGCTGACAGTACGAAACGCTGCAGCAGTGAGGTTGTTCCGAGGTTATGTGTCATGGTTGCGATTGTTAGTTCATGTGTGTCATGTGTGCGTCATTAAGTTTGGTTTATCCTCTAGTTTGTTTTTCTTGATCCTACGATAAAGAACTTGTGGGGATGGATGTTGTATGCGAGTCAGCTGTGAATCAGCTGCTGGCAACAATGCAGCCGATGCACGAATGACTTTACGCTGATTGGTCCGCGATACATTGGTTGGCCATGACAACCGATGTATCCGGGGAACATATAAACAAATTATGCGCAGTCGAGTCGGGATCCTTGTTTAGAGCGGATGTGCCGTCGATGGCGCTGAGTTATTACAACTACTCACTTCCCTCAAGCTTCCGCCATCACATGCACGGCAACTTGAAAACGCGCGGATGCGTGCGAAACGTGCGAAAGCGTGGGAGCGGGAACGCTGTTTCTAAGATGGCGTTCTTGGCGAGCAACTGCGCGCAGTGCGCGTGGGACCGCTCATTTGCGTCTTTATGCGCATGCTCGCGCGCGCCATGCCGTCCACGAGGTTACAAACGGAATATCAATCACTACTTTCCCTACAAACGTAGTGATTATGCTTACCAATTGATTTGTTTTCTTCCAGTGTTGTACACGCATATATTTTGTAGCATGCAACCAGTTACAAGCTAACCATTTGTGAACAAAACAACGCCCGATAAACTTAGAAAGTTGGTATTAAAACAGGGGTATCCCTCTTTGGCTTCGCGCCCAAACTACTAAATGTACACACACTTGATTTGTACATGTCACCGGATGAGTCAACTAGCACTTTGAGCCTCGTTTGCGTGGATCAAACTGGCAGTCGTACTAGGATAGGGCTATCCTATATTACACAAGACCTGTCAATTTGGTTTACAGTGTAATACCGGCAATACTGATCGCCGGCAATCTTTGTGTAACCGTTCTCGGAGGCCCGCTTAATGTAATGTGATTTTGAAGGTGGTATATGGACACTGAAACCTTTTTCAATTGATAAATAGAGGACGGTCCTCGTGACATAGCAAAGTATTAACGACAGCGCGCGGTGTGGGGAGAGTCAATCGGGTCAGAGAAACCCACATATCGCAAGCAACATGGAAAAGTCTCGGGCATTTGTCTGCCTCAGTCCCTTGCCATACTCAAAGGGCGGTATTTCAAAAAGTCGAAAAGTCTCCGCCTTTTTACTGCATATTCTTAGAGAATGTCAAGGTCATTCCTTGTACCAAGTTCGTCCTTTTTACGAGGAGGCAAACATAAAAATAAATACATTTTACGACTTTGACGTTATAAAGTCAAAGGTCATATTGTGGATACGTGATATTTTGTTAACTTTGCAAATGGTGAAATCTTGTCATTCATTGTACCAAGTTTTATTATTATTTTGCTATTACTTTATCGAATACTCTTGTATAGTATTCGATAAAAGTTTGATTCCACTAACTCAATTAACACAGAAGATGTAAGCGTTTCAATTTTCATTGATACCAAATACGTAATAAATCGTGAACATTGATAACCTCTAAATCTGACCTTAGAGGTCATCCGGACCTAAAAGTTGGTGTGCATGTTTTTTTCACTTGACACAACATGTGTATTCACTTTTATCAAAATCGGAGAGGGTCGGGTACGAAATCCCTCTTTTTGTGCGATTTTACATGAAATTCACCATTGTATATATCTGTGCTGATTCTGCGTTAAATGAGGAACTTTCATGTTGAGCGCACGCCGCTGTGAAAATTCGAAATTGTATTAGATGTGATACGGGGATCACGACTGCAACTCGAGCGATTTTTTGATAGACGCGACACGATTTGAGTGGAGGTGTATGGGTTTGAATGTGTTGTAGAGGAATAAAGCAGCTTGAAAAGTCGCTTTTTGCCACAGCCTATTTCGGCCTTTTTAGATCGAGTAAAAATGGGCAAAATAGAAAACAGGGTGGAGAACCTAGATCTCGTCTAATACCAGAATTCGATGGCACGACCCAAACCTGCTCAGAATGGCTCGAGAAGACAGAGTTAGTGTGCGAGCTCCATAAGGTGTGACCGGGCCTACAAAGCATTATCCCGTTGAGCTGAAAGGGAGGAGCTTTCGCTGTTCTACCAGCAGCTCATCTGTGGAGCAAGAAGCGAAGCTATGAAGAAATTCAAGAGGGCATTGACATTCCGCTTTGCGGTGGACAAATTTCGGGCGTACGAACAGTTCGTCGACCGCAAGTTACAGAGTGGTGAAGCCGTTGATGTCTTCTTAGCCGAGCTACGTCGGATGGCGAGCCTGTTTGGCGGTGTGTCAGATGATGCCCTAGGATGCGCCTTTGTAGCGAGTCTCCCGCACCCACACAACGCCGCGGACCTAAACAATTCTCAAACTTCTACACGCCGGCCCTCTCGTGTGTGACGAAGGGCACAGGCCCCCCAGTCGCTTGCCCTGGCGACGAAGTCAACACTGATTCTGACGCCAGCATTGTCTGTTACGCATGTGGGAAAGCTAACCACCTGGCCAGAGACTGCTTGTCTAAGAGAAGTGATCGTGGTCGAAGTTTCCGTGGACCACGAAACTCGCATGGCTTCCGATGCAGGTCGACAGGCATGTAAAGACGTCGGGCATGTCCGAAAACAGAGTGGAAGTGTTGTCACGCCGTCTCCTCTCTCTAGTCCTCAGTGTACTTTCGGCGCCTCCAGTCGTCAGCTGTAAAAGTGAGCGGCGTGCAGTGCGAAGTTTTGTGGATTACAGGGTGCACGTCTAGTAGTATCGCTCAATCGGTCGACGGTTGGTTAGATCTTATATATTTGTGTATGGTGAGTTATTTCTTCTATTGTTAATGTCGTGTTGAGTTCGGCATTGGTGTACAGGGCAACAGGGCTGGTAGGATGTGACACTGCAGTCCAAGGTCACACTGTGTCTGTCGTATGTGTCTGGTAGTAGCCAGAAGCCCTCGGTTTTTCTTTTATCCTGGGGATGAATGGAGTGTAATGCCAAGGGGGGGGGGGGGGGGGGGGGATGAATGGTGTAACGTCTAATAGCTGTGATGATGTTTCGCTTGGTGTTGAACAAACACAACAAGTCTGATCAGGCAATCTGCGTTATTGTACGAAACTTCGTTAGTTCAGATGAAACTGATTTCACTGTAACGTACGATGCAGTGAAGAAGAAATGGTCTGTTCAGTGGAAGTGGTGTGGCGGAAAGGAGCCAGAACAGCTGTTTAATACTGCCGAAGAGTACCGGATTCCGCCAGAACGGCGCAGGAAGAATGAGCAAGCACTCTCAAAGCTGGGCAGATTGAGGGGTGGCTCGTCCCCCTATGAAGGCAGTACACGGAGAAGTGAGGGAACGATTTCCCTCATGAGCTGTAATACAGCGAGTGAAACGTAAGGTACGAACCTGTAAGATGGACTTAGGAGAAGTGAATCGCTTACCTAGATCCACACACGGCTGACGCAGACGTGGTGTGTGGAAAAGATCCGAGAGTGGCGTAGGGCGGAAGAGATGTGGCCCTGCTTGATCTTCGTGGACGCTTTACCTGCAAGATTCCACCGTGCATCAATTCGCTATGGCGTATCCCAAACCGTTGTTTGGCAGGGCCGTAGGTGTGCTTGACTAGACTCGGTTTTGGTAATGAGCCGTGGCGCCGTTAGTCATGAAGAGAGTGCTCAGCATCGGCGCTGAGCTGGGACGAAAGAATTGATAACGCCACCAGTCCGTACGTGGACGACATCCTGGTGAGAGAAAATGTCGCAAGTGCCGAAGAGGTGAAGACTCATCTGGAGCAGCATGGGCTGGTGTGCAAGCCAGTTGAGCGCATTGCGGACGGAGCCCGCGTGCTGGGGCTCAGAGTCTGGGCGGAGCGGCAAGGACTGTTCTGGCGGCGACAGGCATGCGACATCGAGCTTCCGTCGAAGATGACGAGGCAGGAACATCTTCTCCTCTGTGGTCGCTGACCGCATTCTTCCCGGTCTGTGGTTGGCTGGTGTGGCGGCATCTTATTTGAAAAAGACGTGCCAACGCAGTAACGACAAGCTGGGATGCTGAGGTCACTGATCTGAAGCTCGCGTGCCGCTCGTTTCAGAGAACTCTCCAGCGTGTCAAAGTGGCGGATCCCGCTCAGGGAGGTGGGACGTGGGCCGGGACATGAGGCTGATTCGTGTGGGTCGATGCAAGCTCAATCGCCTTGGGACCGTCCTTGAAGTTGAAGGAGAGGTCCGTAGAGGATGCTTCCTGGCTCCGCAGAGCCACGGAGAATTCTCAAGTCAACCTCGCTGAGGACTGGACGCGGTGGTGCGGGGAATAAACCTAGCAGTCGCGTGGAAAATGAAGCGCTTCACCGTCGTCACGGACTCAAGGACGGTGTATCATTGGCTCACCGATGCCCTGTCTGGGAAGGCGCGCTTGAAAACGAAAGCGGCCAGCGAGCTGCTCATTCCGAAAGCGCTTGGAAACCGTTTAAGAATAATCGTCCGTGAATACGATCTGACGTTGCAAGGTGAAGTGCGTATTTCCGTCATTTCGAGAACCGGGCCGTACATCTTGACTAGAGTTCCAAAAGAAATGGCTTTCGTCTTCAGAACACCAGAAGGTTCTGCGCAGGCGCCGTGATGGAAGCAGATATCGCGGCTGTGCATGAGACCAGCGGACAACCGCGGGCATCAAGTGCGCACGCTCCACCTCTGCAGACGATTGGAAATCCATCCGTGACGCCGGAAGCAGGTGCAGCAGGCGGTGCGCAGTGCCCGGCCTGTAAAGTCTATCGATCCGGCTCCACAGGAATGGCAACATGGTTACGCTGAGCTCGTGCGAATAAGTTGGGGAACATGAGTGAGCATGGACATCTGCATGTTGATGGTGAGCACCACCTGACGCTGGGTGGATTGTGCCCCTCAGTACGCCATCTGGAGGCAACTCAGGCGACAGGACACGTGCAGCGTTATTATGCTCAGCTGGAAGCGTATCCTAGAGAGGTCGCACCGCGGGAGCTTCTCACCGACAATATAATGTCGTTCCGCAGGACGTGACCTTCTTGGAATTCATCAGTAGAGGGGTGTGACTGTGAGGTACCCGAGCGGCCCATGTCCCGTCAGGAAATGGCATCTCTGAAAGGAATCACCGATCTATCAAGAAGATCGCAGCACGAAAGGTTTGCTCGGTGGCGGAGGCAGTGTACAGGTATAACGTGATGCCGCGTAGCGATGCCCCTGCCTCCAGTCCTCGCAGATACGCTCTTCACTACGCATCAAGAGTCCAACGATGTCTTGAGACTGAAGCCAACTCGTCTGAGGGGCAGTGCCGGTACAGTGTGGGTGGAACAGGTAGGGTTCGTGATCCAAGTCGAACGATGTGATGTGCGAGCTCGCTTGGTAAGTGGACCGGGTGAGTGTCATTCAGCATGCTTATGTTGATGGTGTTTTCACGTATAAGAGACTCCGTTTAGCGTTGCTGCCGCGACCTGATGTCGCACCTGCACAAGGGTCAGGCCCAGTAGGTGGCCTCGAGTACGGGCCGGTCTCTGCTGGTGATAGTGTTGATGACGGTGTACAGCGTGAAAGTGATGTAGAGGAAACTCGCGCTCCTCGGAGAGGCACGAGGGTGAGAGCCCCTGCCATCTTGACGCAGCATGGTGATCTATAGGATCAGGGGGAGTGTGCTGATCTCGTTAAAGTGAGGACTTTCATGCTGTGAGCGCACGCGCTATGAAAATTCGAAATATTGTATTAGATGTGATCACGCAGGGTCACGACTGGAACTGCGCCGCGATTTCGATAGACAGCGAACATGACACGGATTGAGTGGAGGTGATGGGTTTGAATGTGTTGTGAAAGAGAATAAAGCAGCTTAAAAGTCGCTTTTTGCCACATGACCATTGGCAGCGTTGCGGTTGGGAGGAGGCAGTGTTTGTCATGGATCGGGTGGACCTATGGGTGCCCACTCAATTCTTCCCATTGTCTGGGTTGGGTATGCATTTTTTACTTTTCATGGTTACTGGGCGGGCTTGGGTATGACAATTTTTAAGTTATGTCGCTAAGCGTGAATTTGCTCCTTGACAACCAGATGTTTGTCCAGTTAAATATGTCAATACCTACATGATATAGGACGCTTAAACAATAAACTTAGGCAATTATATGAGAACAACAAATCATGGAAAGTAATAATGGTGTAAGATTAAAAAATCCAAATCATGTCCGATCCAAAGCCTGATCCAATATGGTAATGTTGACCGAAAAGTGTTCAGTGAGTCCAAATCCACAGCAACATACAGGTGCGTGATATTATTTATCGTTAACAGTATGCAAGTAAATATGCTAAGATAATGGTTGCAAATTTTGTTAAAATAATTATCTGCTTAATCTGAATGGGCCTGACCGGGGCCGGGCATGAGCCTCAATATTATGAATTTGAATGGGTCTGGTCTGGGTCTGGGCTTGGTGTTTGTTCATGGGCTTCGGCTGGGCTGACCTTAGATCGCCGATGTAAAAAATCCGAGATAGACGATGTGTAGGTAGTAATGGCTAATGCTCTCATGAAATCCTATAAGTACGAAACCGATCAGCCGAAAACTGTGGCTTTGGTAGGACCGCTAACTTTTTTTTAGATGGGGTCACATGACCTGGCCTGGTGACCTGACCTGACCTGACATGACCTAATGTAAAAAAGATCTGTACAAAAGATGAATGAAAAGGTACTGAAAATCTGGCGTACTACTCGCCGACGTTTTCCCGATATCCAGGAAAAACCTGAGGGGGCGTCTAAACGCCCCCCTGCCCGGCGCGGGTTAATGCGCATTGTTTGATCTCGAATTGGCTGGAGATTTTCCCTCCTTTAGTTGTCGACATCTCGCTACAATTCGGTCTGCAAGTCCTGACATTGATCGAACGTAAAAGGAATGCAATAGTAAGCTCTCCCTACTCTCATGTCATGAACAGTAAGTTGGGCGAGTAATTCAATTTCATTCCGAGTGCTGCTTGGTTTGCTGGCAAGGCGTCGTCTCGGCGAGGTTGGAGTGGGCATGACATCTGAAAGCCGCTGCTGCCCCCGAAGTCTGTCCAGCATGTGCCACTATGTAATACATCCCCGCAGTGTCGGCCTCGGAGCTGATTCAGGGCACGGGCGGCATGGTTGTCACGTCGTGGCCAACTCGGCGGCGGCAGGGAGCGGCTGGCGAGCTCTCCGACTCGGTGGCGGAGGCGGGGAGCGGCTGGCGAGCTCTCCGACTCGGCGGCGGCGGGGAGCGGCTGGCGAGC
>VOPJ01012388.1:0-24970 GCA_014673585.1 Semibalanus balanoides | reverse complement strand
ATAATTGTCTTCTTCTTTGTGTAAGACATCAAGAGCAATGTTCGGGTAATTCTGGGACACCCTGTACTTGAAAATGTCAACTGTTTTTGTCTTCTGAAAATCTGTATTAATTATATGTATAAGCGCCTGTACGCAGGCATTACACATTTAAAGCTATCACGCAGAAGTGAAGATGTGAGCATGGTGCGGAATAGATTATAGTTATCTTTTGTATCAAATGATCCGATGCATTTTATTATACTTCAATTTAACTGGGTGAAACATTTGGCTTGCATATATATTTGCAATAAATATTATGACAGTTGAGGGATGCTACATGAAAATTGTGTTTTCCTGAGAGTCGATATACATTGTAAGCATTTCAAACGCATATAAAATTCAAGACCCGTGAAAGGGCAAGGTTGCACCACTCTGACACCAAGCCAAAAGTTCTGTCAGTTTATCCAGGCTCGGCACGGATGCATGGCAAGAGACCTGTAACTTCAACTTGTCTGCATAAAGTTCGCCCTGCATTAACCAAACGGCCCCGGCAGGCATAATACACGGCAAACGTTTCACAACTGAATGAGTGGTGGCCATCGTCCCATATGTGCTCAAAGCCAGCGTCGTTTCGCTGGTACACCACGTCACTGCCTCACAAACTAACCTAACTAACGGCCCCGGGGGCTATTCATCAACAGCGCCATCGCTCTCCCAGCTTGACTCGACCGGTGGGAGCGAGGTATAGTGCGAGCGAAGGGGGGGGGGGGCGGCACGCCTACGAACCGAGTTTGAGTTCGAGTCTCCGCATCAGTGGCGGCGGAGGCGGCGGCTGAGGGCGTGCGGCGCGGCGCTGGCGGCGGTGGTGTGGGAAGGGGAGGGGGTGGGGGAAGGGGAGGGAGGTCGGCCGCCGGAAACCTGTTGCGTGCGGAGCTGGCTTCCCAGCGGGTCGGCCAGCCACACAGCGCCGGATTATGTGGCGAACTTGCCCGACCGACAGCCTGTTGAGCCCAGGGGGAAAGGAGTCTCTGGCTGAGCCGTCGGCGGCAATGGGACGGTGGATGTATTGGTTCAACAGGTATGCACAACTTTGGGGATATTTGTGAAATTATGCATAGGCATAGACAGAAATAATGTAGTGAATTTGTTGTCCGACTTGGTCAAACATTCGAACGGACTAGCGTCTCTATTTGTATGAGGCACTGGAGACTTATGTCGCCTGTGGCATTCGCATATGGCACCGTGGAAGGTAGGCTATATAGCTTTTCATGGCAATGTTCGGTAATGTGTGGTTTTGTCTTTATTTACGTCTCTTAACTGCTTCATATCCATTCGGAGGATTAATTATAATTATACACGTTGTGATGTGCCATTGTTGCAAGTACTGCTTACGAATCACAAATTGAGCTGGTGTGAATACGGGGACATCAATGTGACTTGGTCCTGATATACGCCATAAACAAAATCGTGCTTTAGACCAAGAGCAGCACACATGTCTACTTATACCCTTGCCACTAGATGGCACTAGTAGTAAACACCTGAATTTATGCTGTACCGCATAGCTTAAAGCCGAGAACTGCGGTCTGTGCAATGGAAGGGAGGGTAACGAGTCATTCTGGACATCACAATATAAAGACATAAGGTACATGCAAAATAGTGAAACAAAGAGCCCCTGAGGCCCATCGGGTGAACATCCCCCCAACACACACACACATACACAAACCCACGGGCGGATCAGAAAGGTGATTTTGCAGTTTGGGGGGGGCAAATCCCAAAATTATCGCAATAATTCGGAAACTCATCGGATTCGCTGCTTATGTATCAATAACTGAATTTTAAAACAACTTCGCTAATAGTACAAGTGTCTTATTTTACGAACAGAACGTCAGCGAAATGTGTCAATTTTGCGCCGATTTTGGGTGGTTTGGTGGGGGGTGCATGCCCCTTGGCCCCCCTGGATCCGCCTTGCAGCAAACCGCCCCCACCATACTTCCCTACAATCCCCTTCAACTACCTTACCTAAAAATAGTATAATCCACGAATAAATTTTGACGCATCCTTCTCTGTAAAGTATTATGTAATATAATTTGTTAAAGGAAAGCAAATGTCACTTACAGTCAGCAACATCCTTGGTGCTTCCCTCCATCATGCCTCTGCTGCTTTATAGAGCTAACAAAACGGTATGAACATTGCAAATTATCGTAACAATTGCATTTTCAAGGAATCAAAATCAGCTGTCCACAGTAAAAAAACTGGAAAAATTGTCGTTCTTCGTGACATGACAACAATTTTGGCATTGCCTATACATTTTTTTTAATAGGAAAACTACTCATAAGTAACCCGTAAACGCGAAGGACAGCGAGTCCGAAAAACCGCGTTAATTTATCACTCCGTCCACGTAGGTTCGTCTTGTGCAAAGCATGCATTGAATATTTTTCGCTGTGTGTTTTGCTCGTCGCAAATAGATCCGAACTAAATCGATACTTAAACAAATAGGTTTGAAGCGTTATTTTAAATTTGCAATTATAACTTCATTTTGTAAGCACAAAATTCATTTTGGGTGGTATTAAGATGGATTTGTGCGCTTACAGCCGCATCATTTTATCGTCTAGCACCCTTTGGTTTTGAAGCTTCGCGGTGTAATTAAGGAAATTATATAAAATCGTCAATCAAAATATTACTGACAGATTTAACACTGAAAGACTGCATGCCAACATAAATTTTGAATGCATTTAGAGACGGTACATTGGTCTACAGTTGGTGTTTTGTTCATCGCTTAACGTCCTAAATAGTGCTGAGCACTGAGTTTAAATGTGAAAGGACGTCATCGCAAACTAGATTTGCGCTTTATATAGCCCATACTTTGCCGTTCCACGCGCCGCTGATCGACACATAGGGCATACGCCGGTGATCCGTTTTCTCTACGCGTCTGTGTTTGACCCGTGTCTTTAAACGACTTTTGTTGCCGAGATATAGGTCCGTAATTGCAACGATTTTTTGCAGTATTTTCGTGCGGCGGGGTGCACGTGGCGCACGTGCAGTGGACCCAGGAGTTTGACCCTGTGTAACATTGCCAGTGGTTGTGGTCTCCAGCCTCACATAAAATTTTTAGCTTTAAAGTCCAAGCCGTTTCTTCAGCTACAGCAGATAACTTTTTCTGGACGTCGCCCTACCGGTACGTGTCACAACCGCCATGCTGACCCATCAATGAGAAATAAAACATTGAAATCAACAGTATGTCATTGGAATGGGGCTATCAGATGGCGAATAACCGCTTTGTCAATCGATGCGGGATTCAAAAAAATATAGAGCTTCTGACCAGCGGCGGGTCTGGCCGGGCCCGGCCGGCGCCGGCCGGGTCGGGTCGGCCGCTTATATGTGAGAAAAATCCGTATTCAATGAGACCTCGCTCCGCGCTTCGCGCTCGTCGTAATTACATTTAGTGTTCGGCAAGCTCTCCCTGGGTGGTAGCTACTGATTAGTTCACTAAGATGTCATTTTCCCAAAAATTTCCTGACCAAAACAATCCAATACCGAACATGGAGGCATTTTGGTTGGCCAATATTGACCAATTTTGGTTGAGGCCAAAAAATGTTCATGATATTGACCGATTTTCAAATAGTATACTTACTTATTTATTTATACACACTGGCAAAAATTGTTTGTTAACATTAATTCATAAACCAATGTACAGTTCCCAAAATATATAATAATTGTGAAAAAAGGAACAAAAACATTGAAATGCAAAAATAGTGGGAATGTCGTAAGCAAAGACCAAAAGACAGTTTGACATTGACTAAGAATTCAGCAAATTTGGCATCATGTTACTAAGATAGAAATAAAAATGCGTAAAAATGTGACAAAAAAGTGAATTGTTTAAGATTAAGCTGACCGAAAAGTGTCCAAAAATTTATAAGCCTGACCGACCAATCACCAAATCGGTCACACAATTTTTTCGGTAACCAAAATTTTGGTAACCGATTGACACCACTACTAGTTACTGGCCCCATGGACCACTTCCTTAATAAAATAATGACTTTCAAGCAGGCTATATGTTTAGCTAGTCAGCCGAGTTCCCAAAAAAGCGACACAAGCGCAAAGACGCGGACATCGGCACTCGGAAGCTGCTCCATCAGAACCCAACTTGTTGGACCGAAAAGATTATACTGTGGACCAGGCCAGAACCATATCCCCAAGCTATCCCCTCCCCCAGGCTTCTCTAGATCTGCAGGGACCATTTATGCGCGGAAAAGTCGTTCTGCCTCGTGTTGCTTTCAAACAATTTGCACTGTCACCAGTTGTTTGTTACAGTTTGGTACATATGTTCGGTGCAAAATTAACGTTAATATTATATTTTATATGTATACATACATGTTATTCAGAATGAGTGAGTGAGAACGCGAAGCGTTCGAACGAACGAAGTCTTACATATGGGCCGAATTCCGTCTTCATCTTGCTTGCTTGTTTGCGTGCATGGGTTTCAGGGATAACTTCCATTTCACTTTAATGATTATGCAAAAGTATACACTGGTAATGTTGTCGTAAATTGATGCATGGTATAGGCTACGCGAAAATACTTAACACAACCAAAGCAACTTTCACCATCCATAAATAAACAAAAAAAAAATACTGACTGCAGGATAGCACGTAAGCTGACTTTAAATTCATCTCCGCAACAATCTTGTGAGAGACAGAAACAAAACTATTTGAGAGCCACAAAAAGGTGCAGGTAAGTAACCCTTTACTATTGCTGCACAAAAACAATGCTTATCAGTTGCTGGACACAAATGCAATAATCGCTCCCTCTGACCAACTGGTTTTGGCCTCCAACCCTTGCACCTACCTGACAAAAGAAGAGGAAAATGTTATCGAATTACAAACACTCAAATCGTCACATAGTGCTCACCTGAAAACTCGAGACCACCCAGTTTCCAGGTGCCTCTCTTGGTGACCAATATGCTGCTGGGACACACGTTGTTGTGAAGAATGTGTGCCGAATAGTGAAGGAAGGATAACGCTTCTGTGATCTGAAACGTATAAAAGGGGAAATCATTCACCTTCAGCATTCTAAAGGTAATTCTTTCCATGCAACACCTATACCTAGACATAACGATATAATCTGAAAAAGTGGGAGCATGTTTCCCTGCCTCTGCAGTGATGGAGCGCATTTTTATGTGAGCACCGCAATTCAAATATTGAAAATATATTTTTCGTATTCCATTTGTGGCGGACAAAACAATAACAATCCAGAAAATCGTCTTGAAATTACTATTGAAGTGGTGAAGCGAAAACGAGCAGCCACTTCACACAGACCGAAATACAAATAAAATAAAACGAACCATGCGTCTTCTTTGTGTTGATAACGTTATATACTTCTACCTGTTGAGCATTATTATCTTTTCTCAGATTGATTCTGCGCCTTCCGGCTGACAGTTTTCCGTGATTGGTGCTCCTATGACTGACGCCCAAAGGCTGCATCATCATGTCCCTCTTCAATGCACCTCATCATCTCGTATACCATTACAGCAGGTACACAAGGACACAGCGGGTGCAGTGCTACAATACTACATTCATTAAATAGTATTTGTAAAATGGATTTACCGGTGCCTTTTAAAGAAAAATAAATGAATGAATAGTTTGGTAAAATAATAGTTTTGAAATTAAATGAATAAATGAATATATAATGTCTATCCACTTATATATTAAATTCCAAGACAAAGTAGTATCCGTGCAATGCCTGCCTCCAATTTTGAAGCTTCCTTGACACAATCGGTTCTTTAGTTGATAACTACGTTATACAGGGGTCGGACCGTTTGCTACATCAAGAACCTTCCACCGCACTCTTCTGACGCGGAGGTATGTACGTATAGTTATCCGCAAATATTCCGCCGCGTGCTTTTCGCACTTCCGGCTCAATCTGAAGTCTTAGTGCAAATAAGCAAGTGATAGGCGAATACAGAGATTATGTATTCAGTTCACCAGCAATGCATGATAATCCATCCGTAGCTGATTAGAGCAAATTAAAAGTTAATGAGCATGCCACGAGCTGAATATGGGAAAGGTGGTCGCCGAGGCAGCGCTTTGCAGCTCTCGGTAAGTAGTGACATTCGGTATTGATCAGCAGAGCATTGATCAGCTGAGATCCTCCGGCACCGGCAGCGGACAGGTTTCCGTACCCACACCACCTCCATTGGCCGAGCAGAGGGTGGGGTGGGTGGGGTTTCCGTACCCACACCAACTCCATTGGCGGAGCAGAGGGTTCCGTACCACACCACCTCCATTGGCGGAGCAGAGGGTGGGGTGGGTTGGGGTGGGGCTTGGGCTGGGTGGGAGAAGTGGGGTGGGGGTTGGGGTGGGGTAGGAAAGGATGGGGTGGATAGATGGGACAGGGGTGGAAAGGGGTGGAGCTGGATGGACGAGTGGTATCTGGGGCGTGATAGTAGGCTTGATTGAGTTGAAAGTAAGATCGAGTTGGTGCTAGGCAGATACGTGTTGAAATTATGCGACAAGACATATGGTGAGACTGGTAGGCCTGATTTAGTGTAACTGACCGGCACTAGCCGAGCCATGGCGCATCAGATGCCCCAGAAGTCTTCCGACTTCAAACAAAATCCGAACTATTTTAATCCTGACAGTTATGTTTCAAAGCTGCTTTAGTGCACAACAAACATAAATCTGGAGAGGTTTCAATTTCACCGTACTTTTTGGGGAGTATACTCCCCAAAAAGTATAGCTCAAAAGTATAAGCCTCTCCATCAATTTAATGTGGTCCCTCTGGGCTCGCTTGCATCGACGAGGAGAACGCACATGCAGCGCCGACTGACGTCACAATCCGTGCGGTGTGTGCCGTGACTGCAGTGACCACTGGTGGTAGGCTGGCGACTGATTAGACTGAGGTGGGGGGGGGGGGCAATCTGACACCACCGCTGCAGGGTCGTTATCCCCACTGTTGACGTCACCGCCTGCGGGAACAGCGCAAGCCGGACCGGATAGAGGCCGCCGCTAAATACCTCCCGACACTGATTAGATCACCGACCGCTGACAGCCCTGGCACATTGCATCAGATTTTCCGCCGAATGCTAAATTTCGTTTAATATAGAGTCAGATCGCGGCATCAGCTAGAGGCGTCGTGAGATCGCAACCGGAAGACCCCACCACTGGGCACTGACCGCGAAGAGGGTATCTCTCCCACTGACCGCGAAGGGGGCTTCTCTCCTACTGACGGCGAAGAGGGATCTATCCTATTGACCACGAAGAGGGTTCAATTGTCCGTCTCCTTGTCTTAGTAATTTTGCAATTTGTTATTATCACCTCGACATGAAAGGCCACCGTATGTATTGTGGATGTCGTTGTACGTCTAAATAAATAAACTAAAAACGATATCTGTCATCGTCATCACCGATGAGCGCCTTACGCCAATGTTCCTTTAAATACATTGAAATCGCTTAAAAGCCAGATGGCATATATATGTCGACAAAGTCCTTGCTCAGCGATATAAGGGCAATTCCAGGACAGATCACCAAGGCATGGTAACCACACCCCCTCCGATTTCGCTTTAAAGTGGTGTATGGGGTTATCTTGGGCGCTGATTTCGTTTCTCGAATTTATATGGTCGTCAGGTTACAGTGTCACAAGATACAGGTCAACGAAAAATCAGTTCAAGGTCAAACATCCCACTACGTTTGTCATTATATCTCNCACTACGTTTGTCATTATATCTCCAAGATGAAAATACATATCAGGGCAAAACTATATATCATTAGAGAGAGGAAGAAACAACAAACATGATGACATAAAGATTTACCCCCTAAAGTTAAAATTTGAAAATTTGATCTGATGACCTTGAAGTGATGTCAAGATCAAAATATGTTTGCCCATTTCGATTTTGTTAAAATTTGTACATAAGGTGGCTCATTCAATTAGTAATTGTCATGCAAAATTACACGTGGTAAGTGCAACTCCTTAGGGTTCAACAGGGGGCATATGTAATGACGTCATTTTCCCAGCAAGTTTACGAATTACGATTTTCTCCAAATGTATGCAATATGGGCGTCATGTAAAAGCATCTGCCCTATAGAATACACTTATGACATTATTTTGTGATATAAGAATAAGTAAAACAATATATATGATAAACAATATCGATAATTCGTATCGTCCTCTAATGGACTTTCGATGCGACAATATATCGCATCACTTATCACACGGGTGTGCATTTACCGTTTGATAATAATTCTGATCAGTAGTAAGATGTTAATTGTGTTGGCCTGAGTTACTCATTTTGCCACGCTTTCTGGGTCATGGTCATATTATCGTGTCCTCTGATTGGTCGGTCCGGATCGTGCACGTGATGTGCCCGTCCCGGCGCAGCGAATGTTGTCGGATCGGCTCGGCTTGTTTGTGTCGGCCTTAAGGGAAGCAGTGACATTTTGATTGTTAGCCATCATTTTCTTTGAGCTACCGTCATGGCTTAAAAATGATGTTGTTCTAAATTTAGGATTAACAAAAAAAACATTATTCCCTTCTTTCAAAGTTAGAAGTTTGTGACAATTAAATAACTACTCAGGGGCTGAAAGCCATCTTGTAGGGCCTTTATACGTTAGCAGGCGGAATTGCAACGACTGGATTTGGTTTCAATTTTTACAAAAACTGTTTGATTGCGTCCATGTCCCTGAAACAAATCGCGGACACTAAATAAGTCGTCGTTAGGTGCATAAATTAATCATTGCCACTGTTTCAATTGTTTAATTAGTGTTTTGGGAAAAATGTCTCTTTGTATTGGGAGGTCAAACCGTTAAGGCATGAAGCAGACGGAGTGAGTTATTTCATTGGTGTCCGGCATCTGATAAGCATTGTTGTTTGATGAAATAGTAAAACAATACTTATCTGCACCTTTCTGTGGCACTTAGTTATTTTATTTCTGATTCTCACCTGCGGAGGTGAATTCGAAGTCAAAGCACGTGCTTATCCTGCAACCGATATTCAGTTTTTGTTTATCTATGGATGGCGATAATTTCTTCAGTTGTATTAAATATTTTAACGTAGCCTATACCAGGTGTTATTTTACGACCAAATTATCAGTGTATACTTTTAAATAATTAGTGCAGTGAAACGGGAGTTATCCCTGAAACCCACGCATTCAATCAATCAAGCTCAATCAATCAAAAATCCGTCAAGATGAAGACGGATTTTGGCCCATCTGTATGACTACGTTCGTTTCGACCGCTTCGCGGTCTCACTCACTCCTTCTGATAACTTTCGTGACAGGAAGAAACATTGAAGACTGCAAAGCGGTCTCAAAACGTTTGTTCTCGTCAATACGCACTTTTGATAATGTGCAGTTTGACCGACTTATTTCACCTTGACCTTGACCTTGACCTTGACCCGGGGTCAAATTTTTGATTTGACAAAATTTGTATGATTCGAACTGCAATGACGAGAAAAACACGATGGTATCAAAATAAGTTCTCTATATGTTTTAAATAAAAGTTATTAACGAACAAACTTTTGCTGGATTTAAAAAAAAAATTGTTGACCTTTACAGGCCCAAACCATTGACCTGAGGTCATTTCTGATGCCATACTTGCGAAAGACAATTGAAACAGCTTTACAACACTTTTTTTCTGATTCCTCCTAGCTGCCATAGTTTCCGAGATAATGACATGGTTTGCTGAAAATATCATGTTTTGACAAATATGACTTTTGATGACGTCATTTAGCCTTGAAGATAGTGACCCAAGGTCACCAAAACTTGACAAAATAGATTTCATTGTCGACCCTAACCACATACCAAGTTTCATGTTTATGGCTCTTATGGCAGCCGAGATCTGAAGGGGGGCCGAAAAGCCCCCTCCGACAGATTCGTATACTTTTCATCCCTCCAGGAATAGGGTTAAGTAATTGCTGCCTGAACACGATTATGGCATTTGTTTCTCACAAACATTGCTCAATTTGATGAAAAAGTTAAGTTTTAATATTTTGGGCTAATGACATTCATATGAAGGATTTTTTTCGAGATTAGAGAAAACCTTCACGCTGCCATAATGTATGACTAGTGTATGGCTAATGTATGGCAAAATATAAAACAAGTAGACTATCATCAACATTTAGTAAAGAGTGACGACGTCATCGGATCAGGGTCCCCGTTCAAATACACTGGGGACTGGCCACTGGGGATGTTACAGATGTCAAAACCAAACTCACATTTCTTTGTGATTCGACCTCGGTGGCTGTTTTAACTTTTACTATACATAATTTCAATGCCCAGCACGGAAAATGGCTATCTTAACTCAAATATAATGTTAAGGTGGCAGTGTCCCTTTAAAGGAAAATAATCACTTTTTGCCACACAAATGGAGTTATGACTTTAAATCGATAGACATAGCGTATTCTTCATGGCTCCGAGTGGAAGAGAAGGATATCTTTTCCAAGCGTGTGACTGCAAAACCGAGCGACGAAGGAGAGAGGTTTTCTCAGGAACACGCGCGGAAAATATTTTCTTTCTTCCACGAAAGAAACATGGCTATCTCGGATTTTATATTTTTGTTTTTGACCCCTTCAATTAAAGAAGTATTATTTTGGGAAAAAATACCACAAAATAACACATGAGGAATAAAATAAGAAGAATTTGATTCAGTTCAGTTCAGTTCAGTACTTTATTTTTCGTCGAAACTCGCGTGACGATATTTAATGACATTGGCGATAGTGCAAATGGTTTGAGAGCAGCAAGACTAAGGCAGAAAAACTTTTCCGAGCATAAATGGTCCCTGTGGATCTCGAGGAGCCTGGTGGGAGATGACTTGGGGAGATGGTCGTGTCTGGTCCCACTATTAGCTCTTCGGTCCAAAATTGGGCATCACTGGAGCAGCTTCCGGGTGCCGATGGTCCCGCGTTCCTTGGGCGTTTGCGTCGCCGTTTTCGGAACTCGGCAGGCTAGCTGGCTTGACATTTACGTCAAGGAGAGCCTTTGTCAACACTTCATGAATTCATTTATCTATTTTTTCCTAATCTGTTAAGCAATTGCCAAAAAAAAATGTGTTTGTGGCCGCCAAAGCGACGCGAAATTTTTCAGTTTTTGACTGGGAAATAGCATGATTTGACTTGCTGCTAAGGCATGATTTTTACGATAAATTTGTAGTATCTTTCCCCAAAAATTGGCAACTTTCCAGCTTTCGTTAAGATCATGCTTTTCAACATTCAGCAGGGAAAACGCCGGGGGGCCATACTGTGTGAATGCCCCCCAGGATTCCTGCCCGGGGGGAGGCAGTTGCCCTTGATGCCCCCCTGGATCAGCCAGTGCCAGGATCAGGGGCGAGGCATCTAAATAGTTTCATTGGGGATTTCACTGCGATGCAGCACCGACAACCGTGGTGGTCAAGAAATGGACATAACATTTGTCTCCAATATCAACAGTCAATCAATCAATCAATCAATCAATCAATCAATCCATTTATTTCGATATCCCTACATGGGGACAATGCACATATATGTAGGTACATATATATAAGCAGTGAGTATGTATACAATATATGTAACTATATGCTAACATTATATTTACGCCATGTCATTCACTGGCACACATTAAAACACGATCAGTAGACTAGATTTGAGGCGTTACCATAAGTCGAATGAGACCCCAGACATCCGAGTTATTTTTAGCTAGACGCCACCGGAGGGGCCGGGGGGTACGCACTAACTCCCGGTCGACGCGCCCTTCGGCAACTCGCAAAAGCGTCGCAAGGCTCCCTCCACACAGAAGAAGTATACCATTTACTAAAGAACCCGTGCTGCTCGTGGAGGTCGTGTTGAGGGCAACACGCGCTAGAATACTCAATAGTGCGCAGCGAAGTCGATGCTCACCGCGAAATGCGTCGCTGAAAGCATTGAATAATGCGCGGCGAAGCACTGCCTGCACGCTAGGTATCTGTAGCGCCGCCAGCAATGCTGTATGGTGTGCTATGCGAGGCAAGCATAGCGCAGATTTTATGGCTGTTGCCTGCCACTACTCCAGGCGCACGATGTCAGCGGACCTCAAATAGCACAGTGAACAGCCATATAGCATAGCCGGTGACACTACAGCGCGCCAGAGGTAGGCCTAATCTGCCGCCGGCAGGTTCGAGTTAAACATGCCGGCTGGCGTTAGCCCGAAGAAAGCCCCTCTACCGCGGCGCAGTCGCGCGTTCACGTGATCGGCGCCTTGCACTGCAAGCAAAAGTGCTCTCCCAGGTGCTCTATCTCCTTGCTGTACGACAATGTCTGTCCGCACAAGTGCCACTCAGGCAGCTGAGCCAGCAGTCCGGCTCCGAAAATGTAACAATGACTTTTGGTTATGCTATATCTGCACTGTATAAATGTACAGCCGTCGGTGGCCTGTTAAAGGGAATGTTTCACCTTTCTGAAAGTCGTCAAATATACGCTGGTTGTAGTACAAAATATGAGGTAAGTGTTGCCGAAAGCGATGATGATATTTGTTTCTCGAAAAGTCACTCACCTTAAAAAGAATGAGACAATGACTTCGTTAATGCAATTTTACAGCTATATATAGAGATAATGGTCACAATATTTTTAGACAACTCTTGCGGCTTAAATATAAATAAATATTTTGTTATTGTACTCGCAGCAGGTAATCCAGCCAAGGTTCGAGAAATACAAGTAGTTTTTATCCCCGAACCAACAATCTAGAAGTGACTGTCAGCCATTCAGCGGCGGCACTAGCATAGACACATTTTTGAAATAAAAAATGAAATTGCTTAAAAAACGGTAAGTTTCGGGAAAATGGTTAAGTAATTTACACTCTTCAATAACGGTCAAAGATTATGGCTATCTCAGTTCAAAACCAATGCAAAGTAAAACATTCCCTTTAAAGTAAGCTACATCGCAAGTTTAAAGAACATTGACCCAAAACCATGAGACCCAAAAGCATGTAAGGTTAGTCATCGGAAACATCTAATTAAGGAATCGTTTGTCTCGGACAAGCCCGTCACAGAGATGCTGGCCGCCGCGCTGGCTAGTTCAGGCTGATTTGACACAGAAATTTGGAGGCATATGTGCATGCATTTTCAAACCATGTAGCCCTCGGTTCTTGCGCGTACACGAGACCACAGTCCTGCGTTCCCTTGTAACCAGCGGGTTCTCCCGAGTACCAGTTAGTGTAGTCCACCTGTGTGCCGTCAGTCCAGCCCCAGTTGTCGCCTCCAGAGAATCGGAGCAGTCCTATCCAGACGTACGTTTGAGCGCTGTCGCCCATCAGTCTAGCGACGTGGTGCTTGTTCGCCCGGTGGACGGACGCCAGTCGGGCCCTGCCGTCAAACGCAGCGCACGCCTGGTGCGCCTGCAGCCAGGTGGCCCTCGCTGGTGACATCAGGTAGCAGTCGTCGCCGCGGTGGACCCAGTTGGCCGGACAGCTCTCGGACTTGGTCTGTGCTGAACCCAGCTGCTGCTGCCCGGCCGTCACCTGCTGCTGAACTGCCGTCAGCCAGGGCCTGTTTTAAGGTAAAACCACTAGGGGGGCAAAATAAGATCCAATCATAGCACACAAAGGCAAAAAGACGTAAGCATGCACTCTGATCGATAGCTCGGTGGCGGGGGCGTCTAAACGTCCCCTTCTAAATTGTCTTATTATGGGAGTAGACGAATTAATTAAAACAAGCACACCGTTCGATAGCACCGCCACAAAGCTTGATCGAAAATATTGGTCGTTATTGGCTCAGGTCAAAATGCACGTTCACAAGAGGTCCATCAGAGTCAAAGTTTTCCAAAGTATATTACTTTGCTTCAAACCCCCAAATATATCGGGAACTATGCTAGCTAGGAACAAACGCGAAACAAACAAATCGACAGCTCATGACAAATGCAATCACCACTGAGTGCCCTCAATGTTTTTTCTCAGGTTTTAATAGTTTTAAGTGAGTAACCAAATGTCACGATTGCATTTCTGCCTAAACGAAGTTTTGTAGCTCATTCTTATCGGTGAACATCAAAGAACTAAACTTTAAAACACCATCGTGTTTTGTCTCAAAGACACTTTGAACATATTATGGTGGCACTGGGTTAGAACAATCTCAAAATTTGACCACAGGTTAAGGTCATTTTGTGACCCATGTAGGAGAGACGGCGACGCCACCTGAAAGGCAAGAACATAAACCAGCAACACGTATGGGTAATTGGGTATGCATGGCAATGTTTGAATGTTGCGATGGTTACAGATAAGGTACCGAATAAAGTATAATTATTTCGTTTTTATTTCTTGATTGGTATAAACATGCAAGTTTATTAATGTAAAGGCAATTATGACATGCAAGACTAGAGCAAACACAACACCACACAACACAACAGCAAACACAACACCCGCTGGACGCATTTCGTCTGACATAATTCCTGGGCACCGTATGATTAGACGAAATTATAGGTACACACGTGTGTAGCGACACATTACGTTTGTCGCTAATTTTTTGAGTTATTTGAGTTATACACCTGTACGTTTTTTTAAGGACACTCATATCAGGCACAGATCCAGAATTTTAGTCAAGGGGGGCACCACATACAAAAAGTTGCGCCCTCCGGGCGCGACATAGACGCAACCCGGCTAAGGGGTAGGGGCACCTTAAAGTCCCCCCGGCCCCGATCCGCGCCTGCATATATAGGTGAAATTGGACTTTTTATAAACTCTGGTGACCTCAATATTGACCGTCGAAATGGCCGGTATTCTTTCGATAGAGCTTGTCTCGAGTTATCTAACGTCGTTTTTTGCTTATCGCTACACCGTGTGTTTTTTAGATCTTATCAGTTGGGGACACTGTAGGGAAATGCTCCAAAAATAGAGCGCTCTAATTTTATAGTTTGATGCATGTTTGAAGCGGTCGCGAAAAGGGTCCTTTTTTAGTGGCTGTTGCGTAGCACTGCGACCACATGACGACCCATTTATGGCATATATGGCGAGAAAATACATCAAACTTTGCTTATAGATTGGTCACGTTAAATTTATGGATATGTCACTGTCAGGAAACAGTCTAGATCCCTGTTCTTTTTTGGATTACCTGCCGTTGCCTGGTGCTGAAACGCTCAATAAATAGAGCGAGTAACGTGTTGTGAAAATATGGTTGTCATAATTATTTTGAAAAACACATCAGATCCGTTGTAGGTAATGTACCTTTTTTGAAAAAATAATCTTAAATTAGATGACCAAACTTAACAGTTCAGCTTAATTAAGATGGTTTCATATAAATTTTTACATTATTTTTCACAAATTTGAAATTCAAGTTACATTTGCCATGTACTTCTGGGTTTGCTAAGGCTTTTACAGGAAAAAACATGATCGTTGATCGTTTTTGTATCTTGTATTGCTTCCTTGGTTTCTGACATTTTGCAGCAATTTATTGCAAGTGGTTTTTGTAAAAAGTGTTCATAAAGATGCTCTAATTATAGAGCCTTAACATGGATGTCTATGGCAGGCTCTGACGTCATCGGCGTTATTTTTAGAGCGCTCTACTTTTGGAGTCTTTCCTTCACAGTGTCCCTCAACTGTTATGGGGGTGCTATCCGCCCCCTCCATGAAAGCGTGTCTGACGCGCGTGGCGCGAAATATCCGACTGTGCAACAGGTTAACATTATTTATCTTTACTGATTTTAAATATAATGATAGGAGCGTCTGCGCTGTGTTATAACTGATACCGTGGTGCGACCAGAGGTAGGTAATAATCGTGCCCCTCGCCAGCGTCTGAAAGTCTCTACGGGTCGTGATATTGTGTTCTGCGTGTGAAACTAGCTTGCTCGCCTGTCCTCCCTGTCCACTGTTTTCCACCAATCCTACCATGGTCTGCTTGTCTTTCTCCGCACCGCCTCCCATGCCCTGCTCTGCCTCTGCCCTTCTGCCTGCCATCTGCCTGCCTCGCCTGCCTTCTGCCCTGCCTCTGCCTGCCCTGCCGCTGCCTCTGCCCTGCCTCTGCCCTGCTGCTGCCTCCTCTGCCCTGCTTCCTGCCCTGCTCTGCCCCTGCCTCTGCCCTGCCCTCTGCCCTGCCTCTGCCCTGCCCCTGGCCACTGCCCTGCCACTGCCGCTGGACTGCTGCGCACTGCCCTGCCAACTGCCCTGCACTGGCCCTGCCACTGCCCTGCGACTGCGCCTGGCACCTGTCCCTGCCGGCCACTGGCCCTGCCACTGCCCTGCCCTGCCCTTGGCACTGGTGGTCGGGCTAGCTGCGCTTGCCACTGGGGCCGGGCTGGCCACTAGGCCGGCAGTGCTGCCACTGCCCTGCACTGCCCTGCAGGCTGCCTGCGCACTGCCCTGCCACGCCCTGCCACTGCCCTGCGACTGTCCCGGCCTCTGCCGGCTGCCTCTTGCCGGCTGTCCTGCTGCCCGTGCCCTGGGGCCGGGCTGCTGGCGCATGGCTCGCGCCGACGGGTGAGGACAGAGGTGTGGAGTGTCGTGGGGTCGTTGGTCGAGAGTAGATATTGGTCTAAGCATGAGCACCGCGCTAGACCGGGGGCTTGTGGCGCAGAGGCAGCAGAAATTTATCGCTCGTAGAATGAGTGAGGGGTCGGTGTGGAGCAGGCACGGGTGCTAATGTGGGGTGCAGGTCCCTCTTCGTGTCTGCGGCGTTTCTGTCGTCTGGCGACGGTTGACTTCGGCATCGTGCTGTGTGCGCGCGGAGACCAGGAGCGGTTTGTAAGTGAGCCCGCGGACAGAAGTCGGAAATGAGAGTAGGTTAGGGGAGCCGCCGCAAGGACGATTGTTGGCTGCGGTTCTGGCGCACGTAGTGCCGATTTCAAGACCCGTTAGTCGTGACCGATGAAGTGCTTATAATGCTGATGTGGTAGGTGGCTGAGAGCTCACGGTAGCATGAGTATAGGACGGTACGAATGTGCAGCTATTTCTGCCGAGTTGTTGACGTAGGTCTGGCGTATTTGCATTTGTCCGACTCCAGTTGGGGGTGGCTGGGGTTTATCGGTCTAGTGGCATTGTGCAAGCATGCGTAGTGTAGGAGTGGACAGTCTCTGTGAGTGGTTGTGAAGGATGGAGTAGTTCCCGCGCCCCCTCCGACGGGCTTGTCTGCCCCGCTCTGCCTTTCGCTGTGTCCGGGGGGGACCGTCTCTGGGGTGGGGGGGGGGGGGGGGGGTGGGTGGGTGGGGAAGGGGGGGGGGAGTGTGTGGTGGGTGAGGGTGTGAGGGGGGGGCTGGGGGGGGGGGGGTGGGGGAGGGAGGCTTGGGGTGGGGAGAGAGTCGGGGGGGGGGGGCCGGGGGGGGGGGGGGGAGGGGGGGGTGGGGCGGGGGGGGAGGGGGGTGGAGGGGGGGGTGGTAGGGGGGTGGGGGGGGGGGGGGGGGGGGGCTGGGGGGGGGGGGTGGGTGGGGGGTGGGGGGGGGGGGGGGGATAAGGGCGCGGGGGTTGGGGAGGGGGTGGAATGGAGCGGGTGGTGGGGAGGGGGAGGGGTAGGTGGTGGGCGGGTGGGGGTGGTTGTGCCGGCGGGTGGGGGTGGTGTGGGCGGGGGTGGGGCGTGGGTGCGGGGGAGAGGGGTGTCTGGGGGTGGGGAGGCGTGGAGGGGGGGTGGGTGGGGGTGGGAGGGGGGGCCGGGCAGGGGGGTGAGGGGGGGGAGGGGGGGGGAGCGTGGGGTGGGGGTGGCGGGGGGGGTGAGGTGTGGGGGGGGGGGGGGGTGGTGGGAATGAGGTGGGCGGGGCGGGGGCGGGGGTGGGGTGAGGGGAAGGGGCCGTGCTGGGGGGCGGGGAGGCGGGGGGACGGTAGAAGCGGGGGTCTGGGGGGTGGTGGGTCGGTCCGCCTCTTCCCGCCTCCCCCCGCCGCTGCTCCGCTTCTGCCCGCCTCTGCCCGCTCTGTCCCGCTCTGTCCCGCCACTGTCCCGCCTCTGTTCCCACTTGTCCCGCCTGTGGTCCCGTCCTGGTCGCCCGCCTCTGTCCCGCCACTGCCCGCCTCTGTCCCGCCTCTGTTTGCGTCCCGTTGCGCTCTGGGCCTCTCCGCTCCCCCCCCCGCCTCTGTCCCGCCTCTGTCCCGCCTCTGTCCCGTCCTGTCCCGCCTCTGTCCCGCCACTGTCCCGCCTCTGTCCCGCCTCTGTCCCACCTCTGTCCCGTCCTGTCCTGTCCGTTCCCTGTCCTGTCCCACCCTACCCTGCCCTGCTTGGTCCTTCTCTACCCGTTGCCGGCACCCCCAGCATGGCGACGCATGGCGCCGTGCAGCATGGCGACGTGCCCTGATATCACGGTCCAGGCGCAACTGACCAGCGCCGCCGCAATGGGGCCCGCTCAGAGCCGCTGTGCTTATATACGTCACTCGTGGTGACGTCACCCACTGCACTACTAACAACATGGGATTTCACCACGACCAGCATTCCACTGGAGTCTGGACGCCGTCACAGCGCTGACTTGACCTTAAGAAACAGGTCAAAGGCCATGGGTCATGGGCGTAGAAAGAAACTGGCGTAGAAAAAGAAAATTTTCAGAGTATGTGTCACATTGTTCAAACGTAGGGTACTGAAAGTTTCATAGCGATCGGTTAGTAAAGACGCGGCTTATTTCCGAAAAAAAAAATACGAGAGGGTTGGCATTCACCCCTACCCAGGCTAGGGTTAACCCGGTAGTCACTGTGCTATTTTTGTAACATGATTCACTGGGGATGCTTTTTTAGTCCCCTCCACCCTGTATCTTCCGCATTGAAAAAGAGAACGCGCCGACTCAAACGACAATCGAAAGCACAGGAAATTTAATCGACATCACATAATTTGTGTTGACCTGGAGGTCACCAGTGACGTCAAAGGTCAGGTCAAGTAAAAAAATAACGTTTCTATAGCGCCAGTTTGCCGTCACTATGGAATTGGAAAGGCGAGAAATATATGGTGATGTCTTAATGCATGAAGCAAACATCGGAAGCTACACATGTCCCCGTCCCCATACCTACATACATTGAATAAGGTCAGTTAATCTCAGGTCAGGAGGTCAAATTGCATTTTTTAGCTCAGTATTCCTTATCATGCATGCTTCTAACCCAAATGTTCATACTAAGCACACAAAAACATCCGAAAACTTCGTATATGCAACCCAATGCTCAATAATGGTTCAGAGGCCATGGCTATTGGTCAATGGTCACCAATTTTCACAATCGTATGTAGGTATATGTGTATATGTATATGTAGGTATATGACACTGAATCATACGACTGCCTTATTTAGCACCGACTCTACCTTGTGTTACTTGTCATGCCCGTTGTTGACGTAATCAAGATTGTAGCCAGGGGTGTCGATTTATATATCTTTGGACGGCTCTCCCCCCACAATGATGAGTTCGGCCTCCCAACGGTAACCTCGCCCCTCTCCCATGCTTACCGACGGCACCCAATGTTTTCGGCAGCTGGCGGATCCAAGGGGGAGAAAACGGACAAGCCTCCATCACCGCAGCTGAAATTGGCAAGCGAATGGATACGTCTCCTATTTCAAAAGTAAATATAAGTAGCTTTTACTATGAAATATTTGTTTTAAATCACCTCATCATGTATAATGAGGCGAAATACAGTAAATATAATAAACATGTGCGAGACTTAAGGGATTTTCTCCCCAAACCAGCTCCCCAAAACAACTGCCTTTCTGGACCCATCTTGTCTCTTGCCTCAGATTAGGTACCTAAAACATACAGGTTTCATTCGCAGTGATTCATGGCAAAACCAAGCTTCTGATAATTTGTTTAGTTCTACGAAGTAGACTACTTGTACCACTTTCGTCACGTCGCAAAAATACACTGGGGAAAATATCGGGGAAGCAATGCATCTCTCCTTTGTGAGTTTTTTATCTCTTGCGATCTGGAGGCATTGATTTGGAAGACGTACTTTTGAGCCGATTTGAGTTTGGACGTGTGAATAGTTTTAGTTCTGCGTGATGCGCATGAAATTAACACTCGTACCCATGAACATGTGTCATGACTGGTCACTGGAGTTTTTCGACAGTACACTGAAGCTGTTAGAAACGGACATTACAAATTCTGGATGGATATGTAATCGTAGGGTACTGTTTTACTTCTTCGTAGTATATTATATATTATATATATATATATATATATATATATATATATTATATATATATATAAATTATTTATATAATATAATATTTAATATATAGTATATATTAATATATATATAAATAAATATATATATATATATATATATGTAAATATGTATACTATATATATATATATATAATTGATATATATAATATATATAAATATATAATATATATAGATATATAATATAAAGATGAATGAGACTAATTCAAAATAAAAGGTTTTGCTTCAGAAAGAAAAAAAGTAACCGCGTTTCGATTATATCTCATCAGTACTATTTCTAAATACAAAATACTATATTAAAGATAAGCGGTTTGAGGGCCGGACAAAAGACAAAAATCTGTTTGAAAAATATATGAAACTTCACGTGTTGTACACTTTTATAACTCTTTCGAAGTGATGTTGAACACAACCGTTTCTAATGTGTAAAATCCGCCTGTATGGTTAGTGCATGGGATTCTCCCTATCAATGCTGACTTGAAGATTTTTCAGTGAGCTTTTGCCATTCCTGTCTTCACAGCTACTGCATCTTTCCACTTTGGTAGGTGGTCTTCGTGTTTCGCATGTAGGACCATTGAATTAGTCAGCCTGTGGTATTTGAGGTCACGTCTGTGTTCCAAGATCCTAGTTGTTAAGCCCCTGTGTGTTTCACCGACATAAGATTTATTACAACCTCCACACGGAATCCTGTAGACGATGCTGTTTTCATTTTTGACTTCGATTCTTTACTTTGCACAATGTCTCCAATCTTAACTTCAGATTCTACTACCACCTTCATGCCTGCTTGTTTGAAACATCTTGCTAAAACTTGTACTTGTTTAGAGTTTTTGCACAACAATAATCCGTTGAACGTCTTCTGGCGTGCTGTCTTGTTCTCTTTCCTTGTCCTTTTCTTGTTCCTTTCTTCTTTTGATTTGTTTTGCCTTGTTTTTCCATGTTATGAGTGACTCGGTATTTTAGACTTCTAAATATGTCAAAAATGTGGATTTTTTCCTCCAGATGTTCGTCGCTGAAAATTCGAAAGCATGTAAAAAACGTAAAAATGTAAAAATGTATATATATATATATTATATATATATATTATATATATATATATATATATATATATTATATAATATATATATATATAATGTAGTATAGTGTTAACAACACGTGAAGTTCATATATTTTTCAAATAAGGATTTCTGTCTTTTGTCGGCCTCAAAACCCTGCTTATCTTTTATATTGTATTGTGTTTAGAAAATAGTACTGATGATATATTAATCGAAACGCGTTTACTTTTCTGAATACAAACCTATATTTGAATTAGTCTCATTCATCTTATATTCATCTGTCATTATGAACTCTCACAAAATATATATATTATATATATATATATATATATATAATATAGTATATTGTGTATGTATACAGGGTAGCAGTCTTACCTCCCATTGCTGTAGCTTAAACCTTATTGAGGATGAGTCCACTTGACCTGACCTATAGGTCAGTTCTACCTCAGGTAGCGCCTGTTTGTATAGAACCATGACTTAGAATGCTCCCGGGTAAAACAAAATCATAAAAGGTGAGCAAAGAATCAATAATATACGATCATTGTACAGAAGAAGTAGAGGAACGCTACCATTCAGTAGCATAGGGATGGTGGTAGGGCATTGTTGGTATTTCAGATAGGGTGATGAGGGCAATATAATAATTGATTTATCTGTGCCATTACAGTGGGGTAACTCGCGCCGCTGCAGAGCGGTAATATCGATTTAAATCGTTTTGATCGCGTTTTTCACAACAATGAACAGGAAGGGGAAAATAAATTGCTTTTTTCATTTGCAATGCTGAAAAATCACTATGCTTAGCTTGATGTCAGCAACAAAAATAAATTTAACTCTGATGATGATTAGAAGCCGAATATAAAATGCATTATATGTATATTTTATTGTATTATTACAAATGAGCAAAGGGCTACGGATTTTTTCATTTTCTCTTGTCTATAAGAACCAATTTCGGCGACTTTCTATTTGGAACACGAAATGTTCCGGTCTGGGCCATTGCGACTGCAGAGTCGCGTGATAACCTCTCTGCAACACAAACGTAGCGGGCAGAAGTCAAGCAGGCATACCAGAATATTTAGGCCACCTTCACGTTACGGCAGGCGGTCGTTTTGGCAGCACGGCCCCGATACCCCTTCCCCCAACCTTACCTCCCCGAATTTGCGAGTGGTTCGTACCATCATGTTACAGCTCCGCGCTATCGTGGTGTGGCCAGGGTTTTTCTGGTTTTTACCCATCCTGTCCCTGCAGTCGAACTATCAGCACGCTGACACGACGCCATGACATCACTTGTATCATACTGAAAAAAATCATGCATTATGACCATATTTCATAATTTGAAAGAGTATATTGCCATACCGATGCAGATATAGATACATATATTTGTATTCGGACCCTCCATAGTATGCCGTATGGATTTTGTGGTATCCACGTCATTACACAAATTAAATACTGAGCGGAATAAAATACGAAATACAGCATACGATGATGATACAAATACAGATGATAAAACACGGTGGCAAAAGAGTGGCAACGCAGCTTGGCTATCGCCTAGCCTCTGGTGTTAGGGCGTTCCAGGCGCCCGCGGCTCGGTATGTAAAGCTGCGCTTTGCAAGCTCCGTCCGCACGCGGGGCAACTGAGCTGCCGCCTGTCACTGGCGCGCGTGTGGCGCACGGACACGTCGGCACGCCTCACCACTCGATGGTGCAGCAGTTCTAAGGCGCTAGGGAAGTGATCAGGTGGCGAACAGTGGCATTGCCCCACTCAGTGGTCATGTGATCAACATGAGGCCACCCGAACTCCCGTAATGATTGGGTGACATGATCGCGCCGTCCAAGGCCGGTCACAATGCGAACGCCGAAGTTGATCGTCTTTTGCACGCGCTGCCTCTGTGCTGTGGTACAGTTACCCCACACTGTTATGCAATAACGTATGTGAGGGAAGACGAGAGCTTCTGCACTATGGGCGCCACATGACCCAAGTAGTTGCGGCGCCCCAAAGCCCAAATCATCATCGACCAGCAGACGTCTGACGCATTGTGGCAGCTTGCGACGGATCCGCGCGAGATCCACCAGCACATTGTTCAGCAACGCTGACACGACCGACCGAAACGTGGCAGTCCATGACAGGTGCGGGTCCGATAACAACACCCAGCACCTTGACGCGTCTTTGGAGGGATTACATTCGATCATCACCGCGAAAAAAAAATGAACAGAAAAAGTTGGCCAGTGACGTTTTGACGGCGAGATCTGCAGGACTATGTCATTCTCCGTCTTTAGACCGGCATTGATTTTTAGACGGTTTCGTGCTAGAGAGGGCCACTTCATAGCTAATACGGAGATAGCCTCTTTCATTACGATTTTTTTAAAAAGGGCCTGAAAGTTTGATGGAAAGTCAGATATCAAGCGAACTGGGCGTCGGTCAGCTGGTACAATCACGATCCTTCCGTTATTGGAGGTGCTGTGGCAGATCGTTTGGGTAGAAAAGAGGAATAGTACAGACCCAGGAGGGATCCTTGACCACCCCGTGTGTCACGTTGAGTGCGTTCGATCCACCCCGCACGGTCTGGGTACGCCCCGAAGCCAGGCCGAGAACCACTCGCGTTGTACGCCATACCATTTCAATTTGTCCAAGAGACGGCCGTGCTCGATGCTGTCAAAGGCCTTAGACGTGTCAGCTGTGACGAGTGACGTCATCATGTCTCTGTCGAAATTGTATTTTGAGAAAGTGACATTGTCGAGCAGGGCCGCCTCTGTGGACAGGCCCGGCCGGAACCCATACTGCTGCGGGTATAGTACATTGTTTGATGTAAGGTACGACATAAGCTGGGTACAGACCACGCGCTCGCATAACTTCGACACGACAGGACAGGGCCTATTTTTAGGGAAAACCACTAGGGGGGCAAAATAAGATCCAATCATAGCACACAAAGGCAAAAAGACGTAAGCATGACTCTGATCAATAAGCTCGTGCGAGGGCGTCTAAATGCCCCCTTCCTAAATCCTTTATTATGGAAGTAGAAGGAATTAATAAACAGCACACCATTCATAGCACGCCACAATCATGTCGAAAATATTTGGTCGTTTTTGGGGCTCCGCTGTTCAAAACTCAGGTCCACTAGAGGGTCATTCAGAAGGTCGAATTTTCCAAGTATACGACTTTTGCTTTACAAGGGCCTATTTTAACATGTTAACATGGGCGGGCAAAATGCCCCCGCAGTGAAACGTTTTGCCCCCAGTCAAGACAAAATGTCTTGACTTGGGGGGGGGAGCAAAACGCACCCTATTTAATCAATTTCGTGTCATTTGTCACTTGATATGTATTAAAATAAAATAAATATAACTACTTATCTGTGAATTGATGAAAATGCAATGGTAAATTTCATGTTTTTCTTAAACGTAGCATTTCCCAGCAAAGAAGCATCTTTAAATTACTTCCGAAATTTCATGAATTTTAATATACTTTGAACAACTACTCATTTACGTCAGAATAGGGGAGATCGGGGGTTGTTGGACCAGAAGCGTCGACACCAAATTTGGAGTGGGTGTGGGGGCAACCACTTGCTTTTCCCCCGCTCCTGTAGGGTTTTATTAAAATCCTGCTAATTTTAAGGTCCGTAGCGATCATGGGGAACACGCCCCTGGCACCTCTCTTGGCGACAGCCATGGTTGGGACAGGGAAGATATTTCCATATTGCTCACATATATATTTTTCAGGAGTCATTGTTGTGCATACCGATTGATTATCTTATCTGCTTTCCTCCTAAGACTCCTTGCGTTTCGAGGAAGGTGAAATTTGTGGTACTTAAAATGTGCTTATGTGTATCTCACACAAAAGCGCCGTGCCGGGGAGGGAGGGACGTTAAGGCGCTCCCTAAGGTTTTTCGAGGATAACGTTTGGC
>VOPJ01012387.1:0-45254 GCA_014673585.1 Semibalanus balanoides | reverse complement strand
GGGACTCAGTCTGGCTCGGGGGCTAGAGGCGAGCGATCATGTAACTCTGCCGGTCGTGTGCGGGTGTGTGACTGTATGGAGAGAGTGGTGTAACTCGGAGAGAGAGTGGTGTAAAAGAAGAATGAGTGGAGTAACTGAGTGACAATCAATATAGCGTGAAAGGAATTAAGACTCTAACGGGGAGCTGGAAATGGACTGAGACCGAAAGACCGAACTGATTGAACGAAACGACAACAACTTCATTACAAAGGGCTTCCTGAATAAATATGCGAAAAATAACATCACCCCGGATTTAAGCCACTATATTTTGCAGGGCCCCTAAAAAGCTGCAAACAGGGACGTTGCCAGTATTTTTTAGTGAGAAGGTCGACCCAATGGAAGGGGACACGTTCTCCCTCTCCCCGCTCCCCCTAGCTACGCCCCTGTTAAAATCGTTCACGACAGGTGGAAGACGGATTCAGAGTTCTGTTTCTGTCACTAGCTATTTGCCTTGTATCTGGAGCAACAAGCATGTCACGTGTGGAGCATGCCACGTGTGGAGCTCAGTATTTTACATTTCAAAAGAGTAGGCACACTCCCTTTAAAGGGAGTGTGCCTACTCTTTTGAAATGCCATATGTATTTTTATTGCGGTGGGAGGCTATTGGTTTGATCATTGGTTGCGGCAGGATTTGCGTCTGGAGCCCCTTTAGTTGATTTTTGTACTTTTAACCTCAGCCACCTAGTTCTCTCTGAGAATCACAATAGTGACTAGCGATTATGACGTGGAGCAGATGAGAGATGATTTTACCCACACCATTCTCCCACAGAACCACAACAATGAGTACCACGTTGAGCGAAGGAAGGATGCCCAGCTGCCTGCCGAGATCGACAGTTGTTACTTCCGGGACGGCAAACGGCGAATCGACTACACCCTCGTGTACGAGGACACGAGCATACAGGGCAAGGTGCGAGGCAGGCTCGCCGAAAAGCGCTTCCTCAAACAGGAGGCGTGGCGAGGTCGGTTCCGGGCGAACCTTCGCAAGGCTGGACTCCAGATGGAAGAGGTAAGCAAACCACTTGGATATCAGCCGAGGTCTCATGGGCACTGTATGCTACGTCATGGCCTTTGATTACGAGCGAGCGCGAGGCACGAAGCGAGTTCTCATAGAATACCAGATTTTTTCACATATAAGCGGCCGAGCCGGCCCGGCCAGACCGCGACGCTGGTCAGAAGCTTATATCTTTTGAATCCCACATCCGATTGACAAGCGGTTTTCGCCATCTGATAGCCCCATGCAAAGCATTTATGATATTTAGCAAAATTTGTATCATTTGATGGGTCAGCATAGGGCGCGTGAACACGTGCCGCGCCAGGGGTTCCAGAAGGTATTAATTCTGCTGTAGCTGAGAAACGGCTGGACCTATAAAGCTAAAATTTGGTGTGGAGGCTGGAGACCACACCACTAGCAATGTTGCACAGGTCAAACTATGGGTCACACTGCAACGTGGCGCACTAAGTGCACACCCTGTTCCGTCCACGAAAATTAAACTGCAAAACATCGTTGCAATACGGACCTATATCTCGGCAACCAAAAGTCGCAAAGACACGGGTCGAACACAGATGCGTAGAGAAACGATCCGCCCGGCGTATGCACCATGTGTCGATCAGTGGCGCGTGGTACGTGCAAAAATACTATTTGCGGCTATACAAGCGCAAATTCATAGTTTTATGACGTCTTCACAATTTAAATCAGTGCTCAGCACCTATGGGACGATGACGCGATGAAAAATAAACACCAAATCTGTAGACCAATGTTACCGTCTCTTATAAAAATGCATGCAAAAATTGAAGGTTTAATGCAGTAATTTCGCTGTTAAAATCTGCCTGTAATATTGTTAATGACGATTTTTTTTTTTTTTTTTTTTTTTTTTTTTTTTTTTTTTTTTTTTTTTTTATATAACATTTTCTTCATTACACCGCCAGTACTTCAAAACCAAAGGATGCTAGACGATAAAAGAATGCAGCTGTAAAGCGCATCAAATCCATCTAGTACCCCACCCAAATGAAATTTATTGCCTACAAACATGAAGCTTATAATTACACAATTTAAAAAACGCTGCAAAAACCTATTTAGTTCAAAGTATACGATTTAGTTCGATCTATTGCGAACGGCAAAACAACACATAGCGAAAATAATTCAAAAGCATGATTTGCACAAGACAACCCCGTTGGACGGTGATAAATATGACGCGGATTTATTTCGGACTCGCTCGTCCTTCGCCGTTTAAGGCGTCTTACTGGTAGATTATAGGTCAGGAGGTGGATAATTTACGCAATCAATGGTGGCCGCCTGGTTCGAAAGTCAATCGCACGTAAGTGGTTAGATGTATTCAAATTTGCCATGTGAAACTTGTGTATGCACTGCACAATGTACATTCAATGCATTAGAAGGGATAATACAATCAAGTTAAATGTGTCGGTGCTATTGCCCAGATCATTACTGCCTGATTTACAGTTCATGCATGCAACTCGGGAAAAATGACGCACATTATGTATTGTGTTGGATTTCTTAATTTGGCCCCACGGAAATATGTATACCTAACGGCTTCTTAAAACCGGTTCAGCTGTTCGTTCAACAATACATATATTATTTACAATGACTTATTACTTGCCGCACAGGAAATCGTTCCAGGTCCGAAGAAAACCATTTACTTTATCAAGCTACACGCGCCATGGGATGTGCTCTGCACGTGGGCGGAGGAACTGAAAATGAAGGCACCTCTTCAGGTTAGTACCAGTGAAGTGTCCGTCTCAGCGTCCCATTTCAGTAAACAAGAGTGTTCTTAAGTCACGAGCAGATATATGACTGAATTCGGTTCATGCATGCGCTATCACTGCCGTGTACATCTAAAAAATGACTCGAAAGGTAACTAGTTCCCAAAATAGCTCGCCGATGCACTAAACAAAGTACTCTTTTGTGGGTAGTTAACGCTAACATCATTCATGTTGTCACGAATCACGATACATTCGCATTAAACGTTGTGAGGGATGAGAAGCACCACGCATTCATAATTCGCCTGCCCTCTTCCCTGTAAAGACTGCATACGTCACATTCTCGCCTGCTGCCTCTAATGGTTGAAACACAGCTTCCTCGCACGCAAATTGCGCCTCGCAACTCTCATTGAAATACACGGTACACTTTCCGATCGCGTCTCGCCTCGCATATCGCAGCTTCGCTGAGAAATCGTGGCAAGATCTGGCTCCCGAATCGCATGTTGCACGGCGACATCTATCTCGAGAGACTCTAGTTCAACATTTTCGCACGATTTGCGTGCGAGACGAGATTTTCTAGCGAGACGGCCCAGACCTAAGACGCGATTGCCTGCGAGACACGCTTTGCCTGCGAGACGCAAAATGTGCTGTGTTTCAGCCTAAATTACCCTTCTACTCCTCCCTGCTCTACCCGGTCTGACCTTTCCGCTCCTTTGTCCATGAAGCCCCTGTTCCATACGGTCCGTGAACGTGTCACGCCAAGAAAGTCGATCGGACCACAGTATCTGGATGGCTTCCTCGACTCTATGACCAGGATGAACGTGCAGGCGCAGCTGCAGATGACCTCCATACAGATGAGTCCCAAAATGGAGCTCTTCCTCGCCCGCATAGTGAGTAGCTACTGCCACCGGGCTTAGTCTACAAATGGTCTGGTTTGTAGCAGGGGCGCAACCACGTCTAAAGAAGTGGTACGGACTCACTGGTGTTGGGGGATCCAGCACTGGGGGGGGGGCTCATCGCTCAAGGGGGAGGGGCGCCATCGCCCAAAAACGCATAAACACAAATGGGCGTCATTTTTAATGTATGTAGTTGTGGTGGGGTGCACGCGTCCCAGGCCGTGTCCGGTTCATGATTAGGTCTATTTAGGATGAAATAATAAACAAATCGATTGACACATACACACAGATGTATTGAAAACTAAACAGAGTCAGAGGTTGGGTACAGAACGATTAACTAAATTATTAACGAAAGAGGGAATCAGCATTTTACGCCCACGGGCCCGTGCCAGCGTGTGCGTGAACATGGTCGTGTACGTCTGCACCAGAACGTGATGGACCCTAAACCTAAATAAAGCCCCGGGGGCCAAAACCTCGCTTCAACACGTGAAGGCGTTGATTACTAAGGAAGGCGTGGAGACTGTTATATATATGATTTTTAATATGTAAGTTAATGTAAGTAAGTTGAGTTTTATAAGTGAAGAGTATTTAATATGAGCCACGAGGCGTGACACAGAACGAACCGTACAGTATGCAGTGGGGTCGTGACCGGAAGGAGGAATACAGTTGCAAGTCTGAAAGATTCTGTTCTGAATATAAATCTAACCTCTCACGAAAAACAGAAAACTGACTTAAAGGCAAATCACGGTACATGTGTTAAAGTAATAAACTTGAAGAAGGAAAACAGAATTACAGATTGAATCTGGAGTTAGCGGATAACATATTAAACACCAAAAGTAATAAATATTATACGTTAAAGTTCTGATGTTTCGAACCATATGTTAGCGGCGCGTTGTGAACGATTAATACATTTTACTGAGCGAGGTCTAAAACGCTGCAAAATAAAGTAAACAGATGCACTACAGTTGTATGCAGGGGCGAAACCAGATCTTCATAAGCGGGAGGCAAGCCAGTCAGTGGGGGCCCCTTAAAAAAACACTGAATATGAAAACCTCTACGGACTTCGTCCACTTTATTTTATGAGGGCTCCATTTTTATGTATTTTCCTTCAACTTTTGATGAGCTGGATTGGACGGCAGGACCATAAGAAAGAGACGCCTGAACCAGACACGTAGCCAGGATTTCGTCCGTGGGGGGTACCTCGAAGGGGTCCTTTCCCGATCGTTGAAAGGTTCACTTTCCCAAACGTTGAAAGGGCCAAACAAAATGGATGAAAAGGCACGTTACAGGGATGAAAATGCAGTATGACGGGTATCGCATGGGTCATACGATTTCTTAAAAGCTGAGTATGCAGACTGCCATACAAAATGTATAAATAGCGATACCAATTTTGTATCAGCTGTGCCAATTTCAAATATTTGTAGGGTCAAGACCTGAAACCCTTAAATAAAATGCGCCGCGGAGCGGCTCGAAAATTTTGAGTCTGATTGCCTGGATATGCATTTTCATTTATGTGTCGCATTGCTTATGGTGCGGACATCTAGAAATGTTTTTCGTGCATTTCAAGTGCGGTAAAAAAATGATAAAGCGAACTATTTTGCCAAATCATATAGAAAAGTAGCAATATAACACATAAATGCGCCGAGAAATGGCACGATTTGTAATCCCGCATATAACATAATTTGTGACTAAATTGCGCCGCGGAGCGTCGCGAACAATCTTTAGTTTTATTTCATGGGCAAATGTATTAACTGTTAAAAGGTCAAGAGTCCGTTCAGATCGTCTAGAGGCATCGTCTAGAGGCCCCTCCGACCTTTTCAACACCTTGCTAAGCTGCTCAGGGACTCATCTGGGATCCGCCAAAATACATGATGTGGAGTGGGCGATAAATATTTAATATTTCTTGCCTTACCGACATGCTCACTGTTCAGAGGTCCCTTTAAACTGCCATTGGGCCCCTCCGTGCTGACTAGGGGCCCATTCGGCATGTTCAGGGACCCCTCTCATCCACCCAAGGGCCCTTTTGGTCTGATCAGGGCCCCTCTGACATGCACAGGGGCCCTTTAAACTTCCCAGGGGCTCTCCAGCCCGCTCAGGGGCCCTTACAACCTGGCAAGGGACTGCGTTAGTTGCTTCGTCAAACAGACTCAATGGGCCCCCGGGTAAGCGCGATAGGCCTCTGAACAGACCCTAATGTACCCTCGATATGCGCGAGAGGCTGTTTAAGTGTTGTTGGGGCCCCTATATAAGAGCGCACTCAATGGGCCCCTGAGCATACCTACTCGAGAGGCCCCTGGTCATTTTGGGGGCCTTAGGTGAGTTCAATTGGACTCTGGACATGCCCAAGAAGCTGGGTTGGTTTTGGGTTGGTTTTGAAGCACTGTAGTGTCTCTGAGGGCCCTTTACATGTACTAGAGTGAGATCCCTGGTTTAGGGCTCATCCGTGACTTTTTATGATCCATTTAGCTAATGCAAAAGGTATATGGTTGAATCTCGGTGGGCCCCTGTGACCCGTAAGGGGGGCAATTGCCCCATTTGCCCCCTGTCTACGCCTCTGGTTGTATATACCTGTAATGTACTGCAGTACTGAACAATAATGTCTCCATCCCCATAATCATTATGATATGAGATGAATAATATAGTGAATTGAATCGAGCAGGGCTGCGGCGAGCAGGGCAGCGACACACTGTTCGGCGGCCGGACAGGCGCACGCGCAGGCCGGCGTCAACTTGACCACATCAGCAGGTTCACATTCACTGGCTGGAGGGGCGCTGTTACTAGTCGGAGGGGCACATTCACTCGCCGGAGGGGCGCCGTCACTGGAAGGAGGGACGCCGTCTCTGACCGGAGGGAGCGCCGTCACTGATCGGAGGGGCGCTGTCACTGGCCAGAGGCAGCGCCGTCACTGGCTGGATGGGCGCTGTCACTGACAGGTGTGGGTGCCGTCACTAGCCGGAGGGGCGCCGTCACTGGCAGGAGGGGGCGCCGTCGCTAGCCGGAGGGGCGCTGTCACTGGCCGGAGGGGAGCCGTCACTGTCTAGAGGGGCGCCGGCACTGGTCGGAGCTTTGCATGGGCGCCTCGGGTCCAAAGGACCAGGTCACGCCCTGATTGATCGTATACTCTGTATGCCACTGGTGCCTGCCTTGTTGGCGGTGCTAATTGCAAAAAAAGGTCCGGAGTTGTGGGTTCCCGTCGGTTTCAGTCAAAAACAGTGCGGATTTTCCTTACTGTCCGTATAGTTGGTTGCGCCCCTGGTAAGTAGAATTACTGAACGCGCATCTGGCAAGCTCGTTTCGTTTCGTGCAACAAACAAATGGATGGTGAATCTCAAGTGGTTAAACGATAGCCTCCATCAGGATGTGTATTAGTAGCAGAAATCAGCCGTAAGGTCGGAGTCTTCGTCTTCCATATTGTTCCCAGTCATGCTGATAGCCCACTGGTACTTCGCCTTCCCATTGGAAATTTCGTGACGATGGCTCTTGCCCAGGCACGTAGCCAGGATTTTTATCTGGGGGTGGGGGCACGTCGGAAAAAATTGCTCATCAACCATATGCTGCTGACCGGGGGTAGGGTCGGGTCCGCTGGCGGATCTAGCCGTCGGTTTGGGTGGAGGTATTTTTTTTTGCAAAATGGTACCCCATTTTTTCTCCCCGGATTCGGACCGGTCACGTTATTTCGGTATTTAAGATTAAAAATTCATTTTTATGAAGAAAAAACGCGATATCTTCTCCGTAGCATATATGCTACGGAATATACATATATAAATAGTAATAACGTTTATGTCAGACCAACTCGCAAGGGCGACGCTCATAATTTTCCAGTGGGCATCGGCTGAAATGACGAAAACAAAATGCATCTCTGCAGTATTTTTATATGGATCCCCATGTTACAGTTAGCGCCACGAAGCGGCGCAAAATTTTACGGGTTTGCCTGATAAAACCCAGAAATTTAGGTGCTGGGCCTTGTAGAGGATAATAAGCTAAAAATGGCATGCATTCAATTGGCAGCGTTACGATGAACTAAAGACGATGACGATGGCTTCGTTATGATGATGGCCTCTTATATGACGCCGCCGCGAACCGGCGGGAAAACTGTAACTTTAGGTTGCGGAAAACGAAATTATAATATGAAAAACCAGACCGTGAGTGTAGCCAAGCCTCAGGTACTGGTTGCCTTTTTCTGATTGCACATGAGAACAAAATGAAGCGCTTCCAGTTGCGGGTGCCTGCTCCCGATGTCCGCGTCTTCCAGTTGCGGGTGCCTGCTCCCGATGTCCGCGTCTTCCAGTTGCGGGTGCCTACCCCGATGTCCGCGTCTTCCAGTTGCGGGTGCCTGCTCCCGATGTCCGCGTCTTCCAGTTGCGGGTGCCTGCTCCCGATGTCCGTGTCTTTGTGTTCGCGTCTCTTTTCGGAACTCGGCAGACTAGCTAAGCATATTATCCGCCTAAAAGTTAATATTTATTAAGGGAGTGGGCCCTGGGGCCAGTCTAGGAAAGTCTCTGCCAGACACTGAGTGGAATTCGTTTTCTCATTTTCCTAATTTGTATAAATAATTGCAATACTCGTGTCATGCCGCGAAGCGGCGCGAAATTTTCCGGTTTTCACTGTGAATAGCTGGATTTTGACTGCTGCAAAGAACGATTTACGATAAATTGTTAGCGCTTTTTGGGGGAGGGCAAAAGACATGTCCCCCCCCTTCAAGGCTGTTGGGGGCATGGCCTGGTTGCCCCCTGGATCTGCTAGTGGTTGGATGGTAAGATAATCCCATTTTATCAAGTGTTAATTTAATTTGCTCAGGGGACATGACCTCCGTGCCTCCGCGCCACACCACGCATTTCCGCTCGTCGTCGGTCTTACGTCCCTGCTCTCGCCTCGAATATCTGGTGAGCATTGGCAGCCATACAATGCCTGCCATAATCCTCGCTCCTTTTCCCTAACATGACAGATTAAAAGTTTATAAGAAGATAACAGCGCATGTATATAAGCTCGATGAACGATGAGTTCCTTCTGTTTGTGCTACAGCAGAGCCACCAGATAAGGCAATGTGCCGTCACCGTGTACATATGCCCATATATATTATATATGCGTGCTAGGCTAGAGGTGCCAGTCGGTACAAATATTTTCGGAATTCCGAGTTTGTTCGAGTACCGATTCGGTTTCGGACGAACATAAGCATATTTCATTGCACATTTTCGGACATCTAATGCCCAATGATGAATGATGACATGCCGCTAAAATCACAAACTGTTACTTTTGTATCCAAAAATACTGTCCTGTATAGAAATAGATATATGCTGACTGTGGCTTTCGGATATCCTAACTGTAACGTTATTTGGCGCAAATGCCTATATTTATGCAGTATAGTGGGAATGATACACTGGATGTTTTACATTCCATATATAATTTTGTCTTCTGATTTCGGACAAATTTCGGACAAACAATGACTTTCGTGCAGTCTCGGACGGACAGCTGTCCATGGCCTTGGACATCAGTTGGACATTGAACTTTTTTGCTTTGAAACTGGCACCACTAGACTCGACTGCTAGCAACAGAGCGATGGTGTTCGGCTGTCCCGCTTAACACAGCTGTTCTGCGGAACAGCCTATATCTCGCCGGCGTGAACTTTCATCGTCTTACTTCACCGAACAGTAAGGCCCGGTTCCCACTGGACCCGTTTTGCGTAAAACGGGCCCCGTCGCCGTTTACTGCCCCGTTTGGCCCCGTTTTACTGGCCCGACGGTGACGGTTCGGTGGGAATGTGAATTTGACGGCATATAACGGCGCCGCAACATCTGACAAACGTTGTCCCGTCGTGAACTCAACCGTTTTTGAAATCTTGAACATTGTCCATGTTTTTGAATGAGAAACGGTGGTGACGGAGACGTGTGCTGCCCATACCGACTTGTTTTTATGTTGTAAGTATGCTTTTTAAATTTGGTTGGGAAATGTCTGTAATTTGTTCCCAGACAATGGCTTGATCATTTTGGTGTAAAATATCCTGCATTTCAAAGGGTCAATGGCGTGAAACTCCACCTGAATGAGCTGCATCAGTGATCACACTGTTTTCATCAACATCCAGCTTCCTATCATTTAATTGTTTTTCCAAAACAATTTTTTTCAATAATCTATAATGTGAGTCAACTAATATACATATTTACCAACAATATCAGTATATTTGTGTGCACTATCTGCTCAAGAAGTTATATGTTGTGTGAAGTTATCTTCAAGGATTATTGCATATTAGAATACCCAATCATGCTAGACATAAGCGGAATTGACTGCAATTTATTAGTGTAATATGTACCCCTCCAAAAAGTAAACTTCATGCTATTGGTGGTTATATATGTTATAGAGCGGCAGAGCCCAATGCGCAGTCAATAACATGAAGTCGCAGCTGTTTGCATTCTGATTATGTTAAATTGTGTATACCCATTGAATACAAATTTATTGATGCATAATATTGGGATACACTGTAACATGTTTCAGCTACAGTGTCATGTTTCATGCTATTGCAATTGGTGGGTATTTCTGCTTGAACGTAAATACTACCATCACAGGCATTCCGCCACAGAGGGACAAGGGACGTATCCCCCTGAATTTGTGCACTTTTATACTATGCTTTCCATGTAATGCCCATAGATGTAATGTTACAATCTGAAAATGTGGGGGACGTGCCCCCTTTTTCGACTGTGCCTGTGGATATGCCATGTCGTTTCTGAGAATGTATTATAATTGTCATCAAGTGCTACTTAATTTATTTATGTGGGAAAATAATTCCAGTGTTAAAGTGGATTTTAAATTGCAAATTAAATCAGTAAGGTTGGAATTGCAATCACGGAAAATAGAAATGGTTGCCTAAAAAACAGATGTTTCAACAAACATGGTGTCTTCAATCATAAATGTTAAATACAAATATTTAAATTATAAGAAGATTAGTCATTAAACATATTAAACCCCACCCTATGTATCTAAGCTTTTTTCACCTTCGCCAAATTAACTTCCAAACCAAGCAGCATATAGCAATGAGGGAAAACCCAGCATGTTGCCTGTCATGGGAGGAATCTCACAGTAGGCATGCAATTTTAGGTTTCAGGTCATTGGCTGATCTTCCAGGTAAAGGTAATGACCTGACCGATAACATTACAAAATAGCGAGTCACAATATGCCAAAATTAGATGAATATATCTATATTAAAAAGATAATGTTGCTTGACCAGTTTTGTCTCGGAAATACTGTGCTGACATTTGTTTGTTTGTATCTTATGATTTGAAGCAAAAAGAAAAAACGAACTGAGCATGAGTACTTGCCACAAGTCAGTCAAAAGGATATATTTTACTGAAATTTGGTTAAGGTTTTGGCCATAGGTGCTTGGTTCTCTAAGATACCTATATCCCTTTTAAAATAGCTTCAAGCAAAGGTTTTTTGGTAAAAAGTTTGGATTCTATTGATAAATTGTATTACATGAATTATTCAAAGCTGCTGCGAGGAACATGATTAGCGTTAACAATTTTCATAAATATAGACGAGGATAAGGTCAATGATCCCAAATGGTATTGTTAACTACAAATTGTATTGGTCAAACCCCAAAAAATCCGGAAATTCGAGATTGCCATTTCAAAGAGAATGATAATTTATATCTTTGCTGTTTTCAGTTTGCAATTTGCTTCAAAACTCTCAAAAAGCCGTTCTGCTTTTTCGTTTAGCATTAACGCCAGCAACAGATCCTCCTCTTCTTCAATCCAAGGCACTTTAATAATTGATTGATATCAATTATTAATTTGTAATACATGAACAGTCAGCAAGCAGACGCATCACAATTGACACAGGGCACAGGAAACATAACTACTGCGCCACAGATCGAACCATTTCGCGCCAGTTGTGTCACAAGGTATTGCTGCCAGACAGCCCGATCCAAGCCTTTACGAAGTCTTAGAAACGGGCTCAAAAACGGTGGCAGAAAAAAAAAAAAAAAAAAAAAAGGAAAAAATGGGCGACCCGTCGCGACGGGGCCCGTTTGCCGCGAAACGGGTCCAGTGGGAACTACGCTTAAATACTAAATACCAGTGGGATGGCGATTTACCCGACAAAGTGCAGCGTAAAGGTGACTGCTATCACCGAGTTACCAAATAACAGTAACATTTGTTAGTGAGACTTAGGACACTGCAGTCTTAGAAGTCATACACTCGATTGTAATATTGCATTCCAATATTTATAATATTTTAATATCGTTCCATCTATTGTATTTGGTGTAAAAGCACGGACGAGCTAGGGAAAACGTCATGCTTATAGTATGACACTCATTGTATAACTATACTTATAGATCTTACCTTATACACTTCTCACTACTATTTCTTTCTAACTGTGTCTATCGTTATCAGCGCAAGTCGCCAGTTAAAATGTTGTTATGGAGGCTGGCGGCACAATGTAGAGAACTCCCGTAGCACACTCCGTCACCGCAGGTAATGCTCCACGCAGTTGAGCAGCTTTATCCACCTCACTGAGTCTCACAAAGCAGAACTGGCCGTCCCATAGCTGTGCCAACGAATCACAAACGCTGCTTCTGCGCGCGCGTCACCCGCGTCTCCGTACCGTTCACCTTAGCTGGCTTTCTTCTTGTTTCTGCCACCACCTACTACAGAAAAAGGACGCACGGACAGGTGTCGATGTGAGTAGCCCGGCTCAATCCGGCCGACCCGCCCGTACCTAGAGGCACGCTCACTCGACAGCAAGTAGCACGCATCCGACGACACTAGCACCAATGCAAGTTCTGCGCATCGACTCCCTTAACCAGCTCGATCGTGACCTGCCTATGAGTGCCGCACCATGTATACTGTATATTGTACACACATTTTTGTATCATGTATGTTGTAAAAATATAAATGTGATTGACAGATCTAGAGAACGTACTGCACTCGCAGCAATGTTCAGGGTGCATGCTTGTATTTGGAAGGCGTTTTTTGCCTTTTGAAACTCAACAAAGCAGTCAGCATATTTAAAACCCTTTTTATTCATCGTTTATCCATCACGACCTCACGAGACAAGCGAGGTGTGACTTATGAGCCTCTTTCACCCTGATGTTTAGCTGTCTTTGAAATTGACTCTACATTGTTTACGTATAGTCAGTTAACGCTGTTGTTTGTTGAGCTCATGATTTCTAATACCGCCTGCACGCAACAATCTGAGCATTAAGATTTAAGGTGAAGTGAAATATGCTTTTTATGAAAGAACCACTAATCACATGACATTTGTGATGCATTAGAACCCTCTGATTCCGATTCGTTTAAGAAATTAATGAGACAAGTTTTCCTCCATCGAGCTTTTTTGAAGCGATATTGGACAGTTTTTCCTTGTGATTATTTTCATTAAAAATGTGTGCGATGTAAATATGTGTGCGATGCGGGACAGAGCGGCTCATTTTCGCCCAGTCGGCGGACAACTTGGCTTGAAGTATATTTGGCGACAAGCTAGCGTCGCCGTGAACGCCACAGACGCTGCCACCGCCGCCGGCCGATTTGACAGCATCTAATCTTGGCGTCAGCAGCGAAGGCATATTTTAACAATGAAGACTAACCTGCCGCGTAAAATTTCACGCTCTATCACCCTGTGTATTTGGTATTACCCAAATTATTGTCCTACAGCCGCGTCGGAATTCGCAATAAAGGAAAAGATTCACAGAACCAAAGGAACGTTATGGCGGTTAACACAGTTCAGGCGCACTGGCACTGACAAGGGTTGGTATAAAAGTCACCATGCAAAAAGTAAGAGGTTTCTTAAAAATGAAGACTAGTATGTGATAAATAAAAGAACAGTCTATCTTTTGAGCATATGTTCGACTCATAGCATGAGCCACGAGCGTGTCGAAACGAAAACGAGTCGGTGCTAATGCATTGTGTCCCGTGTCGGTGCTTCTGAAACACACATTTGCAGGTTCCAAGAACACTGTTTAGTCATATATTTTGTTTGCAATATTATATCATGCATATTGAGCGAGTATCTGAAGATTTATGGCTTGTGCTCGGGTACCCATGAACAACGCCATATGTTAAGCGCAATGGTGCCTACACTGAGAGAATATAAAACACCCGTACGGGTGTTTTTGGGTGTGACTCCGGGTGTCACACACCTACTATAAAGGTGTTAGTTGACACCTTTCAAGGTGTCACGACACCCGTTGAACACTAGTAATAGTGTCGTGACACCATGAAACACCTTTAACAGGTACCAACCACCCTTCATCGGTTAAAAGAAAAAGGGGAAACACCTTGAGAACACCAACGGGTGTTATTTGTGGTGTACTTTCAGTGTCATGACACCCATAGAACACCTTACAACAGTTGTACTACACTCTTTCATCTTCACATTAACACCAGAAGAAACACCCACGGGCGTTATCTAATGGGTGTATTTTGCGGGTCACGGACACCCATCCAAACACCTTTTCCGGTATGTACCGACACAAAAGTTTTCCGGCTTTGGATTCGAACCCGGGGAGGGTCACCCGTCCAAGTACTAAACTGACTGCTTGACTTGAAAGACCGAACAGAAACCGGTGTTGGTGCAGAGCTGCCGCGAAAAAGTTGTTATTTTTTAACTCCATGAGTATTTACTATTTTTGTCCTTCAAACTTTTACCCCCATTGCTACTCAACGTTGAACTTGAATCCGAGTCCGTCGCTAACTTCATGGTCAAGCGGGAGGAGGGGGGCATCACGATTGAGGGCACCTCTCCTAGACGTCTGAAAGGCGCCACCTCGAGTGCAGGAGACGCCCCTCGAGTTCGTGATGCCGGACGGCACTCCCATTTGGATAAGGAAATGATGTTCCTCTTTAGATCGGAACTGTGCCTCCCCGAAACAAAAGTTTTTCTGACTTGCTTGAGGTGCTCACCAAGACAAAGTTGGCAAGGCGCAGCCTCCCTTGACTCCTCCCCTCCCCATTTATATAGCGCACCGAAAGCGCAATTTGCCATGTGTGTTCTTTTAAATGCTTTTGAGGATCGTGCACTTGCCCCCAATATTAAATAGTACATCTCCAATGTTGCTTTTGCATCCCCAATGTTTCTTTGATAAGAGGCATCTTATGAAAAAAGGTCCCTCGTCCCGTGGGAAAGGAGGCCCCTTCCCGCAAAAAGGAAGCCACTGTCGTGCATGAACAGAAGGCCCTCTGTGCTTAAAAAGCACTCTGTGCTTACAGAGGGCCCCCTGTGCTTTAAGGGAGGTCCCTCTCTGCTTACGCCGAGACCCTCTTTGCCTGAAGGAGGCTTATTCTGTGTCTGAAGAAGGCCCTCTGTGCCTGAAGGAGGCCCCCTCCCGACGTGAGTTTTTTTGTTATGCTACTTTGGTGTCATGACACCCACTCTTAGAACACTCAACCGGCCCCTGTACCGGACACTCCTTTAACTATCAGAAAAACACCCACGGGTGTTATCTTTGGTGTATTTTGGGTGTCACGGACACCCATCAAACACCTTTCACGGTGAACCGACACAAAAGTTTTCCTGACTTGCCTCTCCGATATCTATATCTATATCTATATCTTTATCTATATCCTCTCCGATATGTTTGTTACCCAAGTCTAGGAATTTTGTCATTTTTTTACGGTGGCGTGCGTGTATAGTCAGGAACTTATAGTTCCACCTTGTACCGCTAGAGGGGACTGCTCACCTCTGAGCCGATGTGTCCCATTTAAATGGAGTTTTCTCTGCAGGCTGTATATCTATTGTTATGTGCATTACGTTATCTACGAAGTGGCTAGTTAATCCATGAAACAAAACGTCCTACCAACTACTGCATAGTCCTGTTCGCCTATGATTTACCTCTGTCTGCCACCACTCAGCTGCTTGTGCAGCCATGAGGGATATGTATATAAATCGTGCTTCTGTTAAACTAAGATCACAATTCCAACCTTTTAATCCTCCGACTGCCGGTCCCCTATCCCTGTCACGCCCTACTTTACCGGGTCTGGTGGCCGCGGGCACCGGGCAAGTGACGGCCTTCGAAGCACGTCCCCCGGGAGTGGTGGCCGGTCGTTCATGACGTTGGGCCCTCCTCGCAGCTTCGTCCTGCGGGGAAGGGCCTGTTCATTGGGGCGGCTTTTGCCCGGTCAGCGGCTTCATTTTGACCCACTTTACCCCTTCTCCTTCATCCCATGGCTGCGCAATGGTCCGACTGGGCGGAAGCGGTCTCTCCCTAAACCAAACAAAAAATTAAAATAAATCATCCACCTTTTAATCCTCCCGACTGCCGGTCCTATATCCCCTGTGACGCCGACGTTTACCCGGGTCTGGTGGCCGCTGGCCACCGGGCAAGTGACGGTCCTCGAGCCGTCCCCCGGTAGTGGTGGCGTCGTTCATGGCGGGGGACCTACCCTCGCAGCTTCGTCTTGCGGGAAGGCTGTCCATGGGGCGGGGTGCCGTGTCAGCGGTTCATTTTGACCCACTTTACCCCTTCTCCTTCATCCCATGGCCGCGCAATGGTCCGACTGGGCCGAAGCGGTCTCTCCCTAAACCAAACCAAAATTTAAATAAATATTCCTTCGGGACTCTGAATTTTTTATCGGCATGGCAATTAAGGACATCCATCCTTACAGTTATGCCACCGCTGCAGTTGAGAAAGAATTGTAAGACTAGCAACAAGCATATTTCAGTTGGTATATATAAAATGATTGAATGAAAATATTATATGCTCCATCACTATATGTGTATGAAGTAGAGCATTAGCAAGACCAATCTTTGAAATTGTTCTAGCAGGAGCAGAAAGAGTTTTGGATGCTACGGGTGTGTGTCAAACTGCATACCGAGAAACATCCGTCGGGTGTTTTATTGGGGTATAACATCCAAAGAATACACTTGACGGGTGTTTCTACGGTATGCAGTTTGACACACACCCGTCAATATTCCCATAAGGGTGTCATTGGATGACACCGCTAAGAGTGTTACTAGGGAGTCACCTACACTCTTTTGGGTGTCAGTGTACACACAACATACATCCGAAAAAACACCCGTCGGGTGTTCCTGGGGGTGTAACACCCGAAGAAAACACCCGACGGGTGTTTCTACGGTATGCAGTTTAACACCCACACCCGTAGCATATTCCCGTCAATATTCCGTAAGGAGGTGTCTTTGATGACCCGTTAAGGGTTGTTATTTGGGGAGTCACCTACACTTTAAGGGTGTTCAAGTATACACTCATAATACACCCGAAAAAACACTCGTCAGGTGCTCTTGGGGTGTTGGTACACTCGAGAAATACCCGTCGGGTGTTCTTGAGTGTAACACCCAAAAAACAGGTGTTCCTACGGTATGCAGTTTAACCACTACACCATTAAGGGTGTTTTTAATTTTCTCAGTGTAGTTACCAAAATTCTGCTTCTAATTGTGCGGCCCTGAAGAAATCAAACATGTCCTGTGTCGCAAATGAATGTAACAAGACACTTTCCGATGAGTTTGGGTCATTAGGTCACCTTCCTGATCAGTTGACCCAAACCAAGTATTTTGCATTTGTGCGTGTGACACACGTACAAATGCGAAATAATGGTGGCATGGCCACATTCTCATTTGGATTATAATTGAGCAAAACCACGAAACAGAAACAACAACAAAAAACATCAGGTGTCTTGACGCTACCAATTTAAATTACCTCGGGTTAACAAATAACCCTACAGATCAGGTCAGTGAGCTCAAGCTGACAAAAACTCCTACTCAGCAAGTCAGATCACTGGCCTGACCTGTATAATAACCTTGTAACCCTTATCGACCTAATATCATCGAAACCTTGGTATCCTATGCTTCCTCTCGTCGCGCCGGATAAGTTAGTTTTTTTCGTAGCTCTAGCTTAACGGAGCTAAATGACAATGGCAGACTTGTAAAGTGGTGAGTCAACGGACTCGAATTACTCCCGTCTTGGCGTCCACCCGTCGGGTACACCTGGCCCGTTTAACGGCCGGGGCTCGCTGCCCCAGCTGAGATGCAAATTCGTTACACGAACCAGGTATGTTCTGGATTACAGAACATATTCAAATTACATGTATCTGGCTATGTTTAACTACGTTCTATTGAAAACTAGAGATAGTAAACCTAGCACATAATCTGAATATGTTTTTAAATCTAGAATATACCCAGTCTGTGACCAAACTTGCATCTCAGTCGAGGCAAACAGGGACAGCCAAACCTGATCGTTATCATGACCGGACGGGCTGACCACAAGACGGGGACAAGCCGAGCCCATTGATTCACCATTTTACAAGTCTGGACAATGGGCCAATGTGTCCCGCCACCGAAAGCTTCTATTTTGGCCAGCTGGAGGTCAATGACTACCTGGAGTGTAATGTGCTGTGCTGACCTAAATTTATCAAACTGAATATTGTTAGATTCCAATGGTAACAACAGACATGCTCGAGTTTGCTTCGTACCTCTAACTCAATCAGCAACGAAATGAGTGCCCGATATAATCAATTTACAAAAGTAGCGATCATGGCAAGATAGAGGTAAATGACCTGACCTGTAAGTATTGTATTGTAAAATCACGAACAATCCACACAAATGTGGTTTTTACAGTTCTAAGTCAATAAAGGGATTAACATGGGATAAGACATGACACAGTAAACATGCACACATATGTATACATACGCTCACACCGAAATTAAAACAGAATCAGACATTTGCTGACAGGAGTCGGCGCTTCAGCTGTCTTTTAAATTGTCCTGACAGACATATCGTTAAATTCGCGTGGCATCCCCCCGCTTGTTCACAGCATGAGCAGCGCGGTAGGCGGCGCCTCTTTCCAGTCTCAGTCCTAACCCCGTGGCACGAATAGGAGCAGGTCCTGTCGAGTGTGCCGCGAGTTGGGCAGGCTGTCACAGTGGGTCACGAAATCTCGGCGAGACTCTCCGGCTCAGCGGTGCGGCGGACTTTGTGGAGAAGGCAGAGGGTTTGGTAGAGAAGAGGTTGGGAGGCATCCTAGCCACCCCAGCGCGTCACGCCACACCAGATACGCGGTCGTACTTTTCGTTTTCGGAAACGACTCGGGCAGCAAAGTTGATAAGCTTCTGAATCGGTGAAGGTTTTTGGCGGAGCCGCTGCCGTACACAACCAGGCTAGTAACGGGATGTGTGGACTGCAAAGGAGTGACGGATTTCGGGAGGATTTCTGGAGGGAGGAAATGGCGATGTGGGATAGGCTGACTAGGATTCCGCAGCACTTGCGAGAGAGGGCGCGATCACATGAGCGTCCAGGTGAGGTTTTTGATCAAAGACGACGCAAGGTTGCGGTGCTCGGAAGCGGAGCAAAGAAGTTCGCGAAATTTGATGGTGAATTGAGAAGGGAGCGTAAATTTTGTGTGAGCCGATGGTAGGAGTTCGAACTTTGTTACGTTAACTTAAGACATTGCAAAGAAAGTAGTCTCCGAGAGCTAGAGAGAGCCAACTCCATGCGAGCGATTTTAAGCGCAGGCAAGCAAGATTTTGGTTCCGAATGCAATGACTGAGTATCATTCGGCGTATGCACCACAAAGCGCATCAGCCGCATGAAGACTCGGTCATTTGCAAACGCGCAGAAAAGAATAGGCCGAGAGATTGAGCCTTGAAAGACTCCTTGTGTATGGAACGCGGTGCGGCAATTAACCTTGCCATCGGAGCCACTCTGTGTGTGGACCGTGCAAGTAATTGGAACCATGAAGTATCTATAATTGAGAGTCTTAAGTTTTTTCTAGAAGTTTACCGTGTGATAACGTCAAAAGCATTTGCTAAGGTCAATTAAGGCAGAGAAGGCGGATTTTGCCAGAGTCAATGGCCGAAAGTAAATGGTCACTGATACAGGTTGAGCGCCGTCTTCTGTTGAAGTGCCGCGGGCGGAAACCCGTGTTGGGTAGGAGCAAGAAAGATGATTGGATGAAAGGTAATAGTTAGAGCTGGCGTTGACTGCTGCCTCTGCTAATCTTGGCGATAACCGGAAGTATTGAAATAGGACGAAAGTTGGAGGGATTTGAAGGGTCACCGGTTTTATGGATGGAGTACACCAGGGAGTGTTTCCAGGAGGATGGTACGTCGTTGGTCATGATGCAGGAGTTGACTAGGAAAAGAAGGACGTGACCAAATGGAGTTAAAGGCGAGCTTCAGGATGCGGATGCAAAGTCGCGTCAGCAACCGCGAGCCGGGGAGTTTCGCATACTGGAATAATGCGGTGAAAGGGCACCCGAGACTACAGGATGCAGCGAGAAAACGAACACGTCACCCACTCTCGCAAGCGAGTGGGGAGCAAAGGGGGCGGGCCCTGCGCCTCCAGCTCGCAGCTACGCTGACCGACTTTAACAAAAATATTATTCATGTTGGTCCGCTGAGGCAGCTTGGCGCACTGGCGCTGGACCGCTTTGCTGCCACTAAGTCCCGGCAGACAGCAAGCTAAGCTTCTACCCTGCTCTAAAATGCGGGCGCCAAGGTACCGCCGCCGGTCAGCTCTGAAGGCAGCTCGTGCGAGACGATATGCTGTGCGGTACTGCCCTGAGCCATGACCTGACACTCTCAGCGCCTGTGCTCGCTGCAAAATCAGGAGCTGGGTACTGTCGGATATCGGTGGGGTGGTCGGATTTCGCAAGGTTATTGACTTCACTGGTGCATAGTACGAGACAACAGGTTGAAAACCCTCGAGAAAGGCGGACCAAGCATCGGAGACATTGGCGGCGGCGAACACGGCCGAACAGTCAGTGGACAAGAGCGCAGTTTCCTAACCTAAAAGATCAAACCGTCTAAAAGAACGACACATAATAACACTTGGCTTAAAACGCGGTCGAGGCACACATAGAACAGAACGAAACAAAGCGATGAGGGCTAAAATGACAAAAACGGGTTGGCCCGAGTGGCAAAGCACGGTTTGGATATAATCACATCTAGTAATGAGGCCCGATGTAAAAGTCCGCAGATTGAATTAGACTGGTTCAATGAGTATTTACTAATGAAGCTCCTGTTAAACACTTAGACGGGGCGGAGTCGCGAGAGCAGGTCACAGTTGAGGTCGCCGCGATAACAATGGGAAGTCTGGTGTTGCGTCACCACGTTGCTGGTAATTGTGAACTCTAAACTAAACACAATCGAAGTCCGGCCTGAAGGGCAAAGCTGCAGTGTGGCGCGGTCTGGTCGTACAAAGATGCAACTATAACGCGGTTTTTGTCCCATTTAAACAGACTCCAAAGCGCCTCTAGTTTTGACTCATCACTTGCCCGCTCTGGGACTTTTATGGACTTATGCTCAAATCTCCCGCGAAACAAAACAGCAACACCACCGTATCTTCGAGGGGCCCAGGGTCGATCACAGCGCTTGATAGCATAGCCAGGGAAGGCAAGTAACCTATTAGGTGTGCAGGGTTTAAGCCAGGTTTCAGACAAGACGCCAAATCGTAAGAGAAACGATCTATCTCGTCACGAAGTTCAGCAGCTTTCGGCTTGAGCGACTGAATGTTTAAGGCAGCTTTAGCTCTCGGGGGCCGGCGGCACCAGTCCCCCCCTCGGTGACGCCTGGGGCCGCGCTTACGCACGTAAGAGCGCCTTCCGCGGTGGGCCGGACGGTCTCGCAGCGTCCGAGGCGCGGTGGTGTCCGCCCGGTCCGGCGCAGTCTCCGGCACGTAGGCAGAGGCATCCGCCCCGCCAACCGCAGCGACCCCGGGGCCGGGGCGGCCCGAGCAGCAGTGATGGCCGCAGTCAGCTGATCCCGGGCGCCGGCAACTCGCGCCGGCGGCGGTCGCCACGGCGTGGCCGACCGGTCAAGGTCCACAGTCAGCTTGATTCCCGAGCGCTGGGAATCTCCTCACGGCGGGCTGCTGCCCAATCACCCCTCCGCGGTCAAGGTCAGCTCCGGAAGAGCGGACGCGTTCGGGGGAAACACGGTGATTGGCGTGAGAGCCTCGACGAGCCGTGACGTCACGGTCGGCGGGCATGGAATGCCCGCCGTCGAGGGCGCTTCGTGCATGTCGGCTCGGTCAGGTCCAGGTTCCAGATAGATACACAGCGCCGGCGAGCCGCGATGGAGCCGGGTGGGCCGAGCCAGGCTCAACGTGACGCCACGATCGGCCGCTCCCGCACAGCTGGAGATCCGAGGCCGAGATGCCGGACGAGACAAAACTCCTCTGCAGAGACACACATCCGGCTTCAGATGAGCCGGGCGGATGGCAGAAGTCGGATACTTAGTCCACGGGCTTGGAGATGGACAGGCCGCGATGATCAGCAGCCGGGCTATGGTGAGAAGAGTCACATACCGAGGATGTCGCGGTGCATGATGAGCGTCCGTCGGTACCACTTAATGTCACAATCCGATATGATCACTCAACGATCACTTTACATCCCTTAATACTCGCGTAATCACTCCACACAACAGTCACTCTCACTCGTTCACGCACTTGGAAGAGGCACAGGGGGCTGAAAGGGCAGGAGAGCCACACGAGGGCGGCGCGTCCGCTCACGGAGACGCGCGCGGCCGGACTGTGATGGAAGGTGACTAGATGACCCAAACTCATCGGAAAAGGTCTTGTTAGATTCATCTTGCGACATGGGACATGTTCGACTTTATCAGGGCTCTACAGGGTGTAAAGAAATTATCCGAACATCATGTTTTCCGCTCGTATCGATAGGCGTCCTCTTCAGTTTTAATGGTCGCATGCCCAGGTTGTTACGAAGGTGGCGGTAGACCATCATGTGAAAGGTCATGTAGCCTGCCTGGGTGAGCTGTTGGGCCAGCTTCCGAGTCGATTGGAGACGTTTTTCCGCCGCCATCATGATGACTCTCTTCGCCACTGGGTGGACGCACGGCTCTTGTGGCCCGGTTCGGGCTGGGTCGCAAGACCAACAGCCCAGCTTGTCTACGTTTCAGCCAGAACGTGCAGCTGGCTTCCTTCTGCTGATGATCAGCTGCCGACAGACGATCTTCTGGCTGATCTTCTGATCTTCTGCGAAAGGAGAGGCTGTATTCTTTCCTCATTGTTGCCCTGGACGAAAACTGACAAGTGACTCCGGCGGTGAATCGTCCCGTACTGAGGGCTCGGGTCACCGCCCAACGGTCAGGTAGCCCGGGCATTGTAGGCCGAAAGTGCAGGTACGGATTCATCCAACTTTCCCGCTCCTACATCCACACAGGGATGAGTGCGAGCGGAAACTGCGCAAAAATAGATGTCCGGATAATTTCGTTACACCCTGTAGTGCAATTAGAAGTATAATTTGGGTAACTAGTAATCATTACACTCAACAGATGACGTTGTTCNTATGTGATATTTCATTAAGCGGATTTTGCCAGGTGAAACAAGAGAACGTTTTAAGCCATGGCCTCTTTATCCAATAATCGATGACTTTTGAATGGCGTGCAGTGTTCGAATGCGTGCTACTGTTTCAACGCACGAATATTGAAGCAAGCCCTCACTAACGCAATTAAGACTTGTCATGGTATTCGTGATGACATTGTAAGAACATAGCAGTGCGAACCACGATGAAGCGGATGGAAGGCTCAGTACCTAACTTAATAATCAATTATTGGTGGACATGTATTTGTAATGCAAAAATGAAGAAAAACAGAAACAAAGGGATTGTGGAATGACGTTTCTTCCTTGGTAGGAAATGCGATACAATTGCTTTATATAACATTAAAGATACCTTGATGCATTCTTTTAGAATATGTATTTTTATATAAGTTCATGCAATATCGGGAAAAAATACACCACACTCACTTTGGAAACCCAGTTGCCATTGCTGAGTGACCTCTAGAAGTATTGCTCATTAGGGTAAATTTTATTCCATGCTATGACAAATCCACATGGAAAACCAAATTTGCCCCGACACATATAGGTACCCTATTAGTGTCAGGGGCAGATTCTGCCCACCCCTCATGTTTTTCTTAGATATCTCCGGAACGGCTGAGAGCAATGAACAGGCTTATGAAATTTTAATACTTTTACTAAAATGGAATTTCACACCTGTAGTCAAAGTTTTAAGTTCCTGACTTGAACAGAGACGGTTCCAGGGCCCAGTTATGAAATGATTTTTTTGCGACATTTAGCGATAGTACGGAGTTACGATCTTCACAGCTTCTTCCTAACTGCCTCAATTATGAAGGAGTTTCATAGGCTTACAACGATTGAAATAAGTTAAAATTAGTTGATGTTAATGATATATACAATAATTTGTCACGGCAGAGGCGGTTTCAGGTACTTAAAAAGGGGAGGTTTCTAAGAAGTATGAAACGCTTAGCTGGCAGTCAATAAAGCTATTTAAAGTCCGTTTATAGCTATGAAGATGCTAAAGATAGTTTCTTCTTCTATTACTTGCATAATATATTACATCTTGGGTTTCAAGGGCGTGTTCAGGCATATAAAACTAGCATTGTTGACTATCATGGTGATAACGATATGCCAGAGATTACGGCGCAATAGACAGTTAGTTGAGACTGATGTAAGCACATATGAGGCCAGGAGAGGGAATGGAGCCATTTTATTGCAGAGGCGCGCTCAGGAATCGAAAAAAGGTCATATTATTGCAAGGAAACTAAAATGCATGGGACTACAATGACATAACATACTGCAGTTTTCAAATGAAAAACGCACCAGAGGGTCCTCTTTGAAACATTATAGGATAACAGGTGAGTCAAAGTAGAGTAAAAAGTGGGTAATCAATGTGAATTGAAGTTGCAAGTTAAATAGTTATTGTCGACTAGTAAGTATTATAATAGCGGGAAATATTCCTATTAAAAGCTCTTGCACCTCCCCAATGTGGATCCTGGAAACGCCTATGATGAATTAAAACACTCAAAACGAAATATATATGAGTAACTTATTTATATTTGCGACTGCGGTTAAAATTGTTTATATTTGGCCTCCCTTTTTCGGTAAGCTGGCACCGCTTATGGAAAAAATGTGCCCAATAACTGTTTTGTCTGCTGTCAAAATAACGAACCATTGCATTTATCCAGAAAAAAAAACAAACATAAAAAAACGGTTGAATTACGCATTTACTTCACCCCGAAATCCCTTTAAATGTGTTAAAATCAGTTGATAAACATGACAGCTTTGTTGGATACAAATATTTTTTGTAGTTTTTGGCTCCCCGTTGCCCCCACATTAAGGATTTATTAAATGAATTTTCTTAGAAATGTAGATCGTGTTAAGGGGAATCGAACGACTTTGTTTTTTAATCAAACGGGTAGATCTCGAGATCTTCGAAGGCAGAATCTGCACCCTTGCCACTTATAAGGGTAGCCAGGAGCCTGCCACTAATAGGGTTAAATTCAGTGAAATTATTAGCATTCAAAAATAACTTTGCTGATATAATACTGATAAAAATATCGTCAGAAGCACTTTTTGAAGCACCAACCCCCAACTACATTGCATCAGCGGCTATAGACAATCAAATTAATGTATCAAATCTTCAAAATAAAATGTGAATGCCCCAGTATTTTAAACTTGAGCAGATAATCGTCTTTCCATAATAGCCTTGCTCAAATAATGTAAACAATACAAACTTCGAAATGTTCCACTGGATAAGATTTGAAAGTTATTGATGCACATAAAAGACCTAAATGTCTGCACATACATTGCGCTTGACTCATATCGCAATAAAGGTATACCATAGTATCTTTAGGTTTAGCATAAAACATTTTCATAGTAATATAAATATCTATGTAATTTCGTAACGACACAAACACTAAAACTTATGCGAAATCGTAAATATTCTCGACAACAAATAAACGTTTACCTAAATCACCACTTGCATCTTGAACCCGCTGGTTCAAGGTACACGGTTCAAGGTTTGGTTTCATCATGCAATAGAGCCTCGTTTATGTGGTTTGCTGTTTAAATAGGAAGTAGATAATACATTGGTCATCCTTAAAAAAATACAGCAATCAAGGGTAGTTTCAACATTTACCAACGATGCATATTTGCAATGATTGGATACAAAGTGAGTACAGCACCACCATAACGACACCAATTCAAATAGTCACTAACCCAAAGACAGAAATAAGAAACATAGGTATTTAAGCCGCGTCCAATCACTAAATGAAACGTCGTATTTCACGTACCTCTGATGGAAGCCAGCGGCATCAGGAGCAGCAGCAGCAGTGCCGGCGGTGGTAGCCGAATCCTCGTCATGTCTCGTCCCACCCCGTCCCACCTCGTCCCACCTCGTTCCACCCCGTCCCACCCCGTCCCACCACGTCCCACTGAGGCCTCGGAGCTGCCGGCCGTCGAGCGGCGAGAGGGTGACCCTGCTTACCCTCCGGCACAACCACCACACCGCTGGCAGTCAGCCGGAGCGCCGCTCCCGTGCCAACCGGGAGTCCGGGGCCAACCGACCACCGTCCACTGCTTCGCGGTGGCACTGAGTCGGCCGAATTGATTGCACCCTAGTGTCGTCGGTGTATCGAATGTACCGGAGGTGAGGCTCTTGACCGCCTCATGTCGGCCAAGGGCTTTGCTTCCCCGCGCGGATGTGTGTCAGCGTAGAGAAGTGCTCACTCGGTAAACGTACTTGTGGGGAATAAATACTGAAAGAGTTTCAAGGAAATGTCTACAATTCTACATGGTCGAGTTTCCATGCCGTGTAAAGTGAACCGTCATCCTGTGATATTATGAATAAACGAGTGATAGTCCACTACATTTGGATTTATTTAGGTCAAGGTCAAAGGTTGCACTGTTTAGCTAAAAAAGAACATAACATAAAACTAAGGCTTTAAATCTACTAGGAAATACAAATTGGTGAGTATCATGCAAATCGTATTGGTCAATGGAACAACCATATTCATCTTGTCCCTGGCAGTTGGCACTGTATGATAATATGTTTGTAGTGAATGAAGATAAGCTTCATCGACGTTGAAATTACTATAGTAGTTCCTTTAGAATAAGCCGGAGAGGTGGGAGTTGCAATGTTTATAATGAGAGCCTGATATAAGCATAGTCTGACAGTGCTATCGTACTGTGAAGTGTGAACTGTTACATGTGCGCATGAGACAACGTATCGAAAACTGTACGTTGCATGAAAGTGGGTGTGTCAGTGCATGTGAAAGACACACCTGATTAAAGAGAGTATCTCAAGTGGCTTAGGCGGGGATCCTCCAGGCTCCATTTCTTGGCGAAGATAAATTCATTTTTTAATGTATCTTACCCTTTAAATCTATTTCAAATATGTTATCATTTATTGTTTGCCATTGCAAATACCAAGTTTAATTATATTCATTTAATTTCATGTAAAAATTATTTACAGTGATGATGGTCGGTATCTAAAAATAAATGTAATTCACGATAATGCATCGACACCAAAATATGTACTTTCTGCTTTCCTGAAAGTGAACAAAATATAAAAGCATCGGAGCTTAATGGGCTTACAATAAGTTCATCTTAATGTTTTTAATTGACACTTAAATTGTGTTTCTCGAACTGACCGGTTTACAGCAAACAATCACCAGTAACGAGATTAGACAGACGACAAATCTCTGAGTAGATCACATTAGTTTATTTTCTGGTATTACATATTTATTTGATTGGTTTACAAAAAACATACAGTATGCAGTTCTTGCTTGTTAAATTGCAATACTTGCATGCTTAATTTGTATCACTCTACAGACAAGTAAGTGCACGGTAGACACTCAGCCTGCACGAAGCACGAACATTGGCAAAGTGTTTGTCAGATTTGACATATACCTATATAATATAATATAATATAATATAATATAATATAATACACACTTAACGGGATGGTCTATCTTCTGATAAAGACGTAACTTATTGGCCGATATTCTGTCGTGAAAACTCACACCCCATAATAAACATCAGTTCAAAAGATGATGCAAATATGCAGTCAAAATGGCGCTAAAGACAAGAAACAGTATTGCGATCAGAACTATTTGCATCATTATATTAAGCGTTTGTAGTGAAAAAATCAGAAACGAAAGCCCGTGATCAAGTTGGCATTGCGTTGAACCTAATCTAATCGCATTTTTACCGTTTTGACCCATGCATGTACCACACCATTGCACGCCATAACTTTCTAACACATTTCTTCATTCATATCGCGATTGTGGTGCCTTTGCTTTGCGCGTCATATAATATCGACTGTTCTCTGATATGAACAGGCAGGAATCTGACGCTACCACGCCTCATAACAAACACATATTTCAGACTACGTGTCGTTCGGGAGAGCTACACTACGGATAAGTTGGCTAGCTTCATAGTCGCCGCTTATTACGGCTAGGCGCCGAGCCACTGCAGCAGGAGAGGCACCAGCAGCGCCGACAGGGCCAGCCCTGGTCCGCAGGATACTGGTGCTGCGTTGCAATAGTCTGGCATGGCGCAGCAGTACGTGTTGCCGCCGTGCTCCTCTGGAAGCGGGCAGAGTGGCCCTCGGTTAGAACTGACACAGACTGACATGAGATGTAGACGGCTGTATGTAGACGGCTGTATGTTTACACCGATGACACTCAGCAAAGACGCCGTCAATCTCGTAACAATATGTAGTGTCATCCTTTCGAGAGAGCTCTGCATAGGTGCTGTAGGTGCTGTAGGTGCTGTAGGTGCCGTTAATTGTTCATCGACAGTGCTGTATGTGATCTCACGACCTGTCGGGACATGCTCGACGGAGTTCTTAAGACAGAAATATAACTGGACCGAAGCATCTACCAATACATACCAACCCATAACATACATCATGAATTACTCACTGTCTCCTTGTGGCATGAAACAAAGTAGTATGTGTTAAACAACAGTAGGCTGAATGAAACCTAATTGAGTCTAAATAAAATCAAATCAAATCAAAATGTGATCAATTCCCTTTAACCTGTGCCTGTGTTTAACCTGTGATGCTCGGCGTGACGCACCTTCTAAATCGGCTGAGGTATGAGACGTAGACAAAAACCAAAGACACTGTTGGAAAATTCGTAAGAAATCATTCTTAAATCATCTAATCATATTTTTTCTCAAGTCAATATTGAGTTCACCAGAGTATATCAAAGGTAAGATTTTCGGTTCTAGGAGTTCGCTACAGAAACCCCAAATATATCGGTAACTATGCTAGCCTAGAAACAAACGGAATTTTCGAGTCAACTCAGGTCAAAAGCCTAGGCTCCAGAGGTCATCAAAAGTAAACATTTTTTTTCTTCAAAAATAACTTTTAACCTAACAAATATAAAGCAATACTTATCACGCCATCATATTTTGTATCAAGGCGCTTCGAAACATATTCATGTTGACCAGGTTAGGTCAACTGAGAAATTTGACCTCAGGTAAAGGTTAAGTGGTGTCCCAAGTAGGTCATGTTGCCTGACAGGGGAAGTATCTCGACGAGACGGAGACAAGCATATTGGCGCCAGTTTCACTGCTGTGTCTTCATTCTGTCGATGATTATTAACACAAAAGTGTTGGTGACATCGGATGACCTCAGCTGACCCTGCCCAATCTTACCAAGAGCCCAGTCTTACCAAATGCCGTGAATGTGTAAGTACGGCATATTGGTGCACCGGCCTGCAAAACTTCCGGGACCCGGGATCGAACAGGGACATTCCTACCACCGTTCTAACTCTCTACCGACCGGGATATTTCGACAACGAGATAGGGTGAACCAAACGCCGTGGTCCAATAAGTGCGTCATTCTGAGCGCTCAATTTACGGCATGACATACATTGACGGCACCTCTGAAACACATTGGACCCCTATAGGGGTCACTGAACAAAAACTGCACCTGAATCATCCAAAATATCCTATGATAACATGATCCAGAAAGAATTGGACTGATATCATGCATGTCCTAGAAAAGGGAAGCATTTGACTACTTCCCCATTGACTTATAATGCGGAGGTCACGAAATTTACACGAACTTTGGTCACCGATATCGAAAATTCTAAATAAACCAAATATGAGCACTTATAACCGTATGAAATTTTATACGTTTTAAGCAGATCGGACAAGAACTGTGGCTGTGGTACGACCGCAAACTTTTTTGGGGGTGGTGTCAGGTGATGTGGTCTGATGACCTGACCTGAGATGACTCGAGGTCAAAGTTGCTACGCAATGTGGGTAATTCGTGCCCTAACACCTGTGCCAAAAACGATGGCAATGCGCTTTGCCGTTTTTCTGCTATTCTCGAAAAAAGCTGAAGGAGCCGCTTAAACACCCTCCCTGGCACGGCGGGTTAAGGGGAGTGTGCCTACTTTTTTGGAAAGCCAAATATATGTTTTACTATAAGAAGCTATTGGTTTGACAATTGGTTACGATAGAATTTCCTTTGAGTTAAATTTTTGCTTATATCTTGTTTTGCATATTGCTTTGTTTTTATATCCATAACCAATCGCCACTATAAGCAGAGCAAACAGAGTAAAGAAGATGTTATCTAGAATGGCGCACTTAAGACATAAACTTTCCATACGAACGATGTAAAATAACCATGACCAATGACCATTGAGGCTCTTAAGAATATTTATGTGACAAATGTTAATCGAGTGAAAGGAAGGCAAGGCCTTATATTAATTTAATAGTTCATGTTTTTAAACTTATTTTAAACTAAAAAACGAATAAATACACGACGTTTCGCGTTTATCGCTTATTCACTGGGCAAATATATACCTAGGGCCTTGATATATACGATTTCGGCGACATAGCACATTAAAAAACATCCTAAATTGTTACACAGTTTAACAAAAACATCTTCCATCATGACTAATCTGATAAACTTGCAATCAATCGATAGCGCTTACATCGATTTCCGATCGATTAGCGATCGATTGATCGATAGTGTGTTCGATCGATCGATAGAGCTTCTTAAGTTTCATCTTCGGTTCTCCTTCTTTATTCGTTCAGATATGCTGCTGTGTATCTTTAAAAAATCCTGTCGATACATTTGTCACTTTCTCCGTCCGGATGTATGCGGCTTCAACTAACCATCGTTGCATTTTTGCTAAGTTTGTGTGCAGTGCTTGGGCTTTACTCCATTTAGGTAGGTGTCCCTCTCGATCGGCATGAAGCACAATGGCTTTTGTTGTCCTGTGATTGCGTAAGTCATTCCTATGTTCTTGAACGCGTGTTTTAGTCCCCTTCCTGTTTCACCATTTTATTTTTTAGTTTAAAATAAGTTTCAAAACATGAACTATTAAATCAATATAAGGCCTTCCTTTCACTCGATTGACAGTGAGGCTCTGTTCGACAGCTGCTATCAGCGCGCACGAGCTGTTTTCTATTGGCCATCGCTAACGATATATGCTTGCAGAGTAATCGTTAGGGCAGTGCTTCTAGTAGCGAAAGCCTCTCTGGCGAATACCGATAATTTTACGATTCCATACCGCAGGGCTGGAGATCCTGGGGGGGTCGGGGGGGGGGTCTGGACCCCCCGGGCCCACTGGATGTAAAAAACTGGGGGGGTCTGGGGGGTCCAGTAAAAAAAATGAAATTTGGTTTGGGGCCACTCTGCCCGTAGAGGAGGAAAGAAGCTAAAAGAGAGAAAAAGTTATTTAAATGTGAGAGCGGGCCTTTGAAGCGATGGGTTGAATCACTGCTGGTGAATGAGGGTGCTTATCTCAAGGTCGAGCGGGCAACTCTGGAGATCGAAGTGGCCCTCTGGAGGTCAGAGTGGGCCCTCTGGAGGTCAGAGCGGGCCCTCTGGAGGTTAGAGTGGGCCCTTTGGAGGTTAGGGTTGGCCCTATGGAGATCAGAGTGGGCCCTATGAAGGTCAGAGTGGGCCCTCTGGAGGTTAGAGCGGACCCTTTGGAGGTCCAGAACGGCGAGCCCTCTGGAGGTTAGAGTGGGCCCTCTGGAGGTCAGATCTGGCCACCTGGAGGCTAGAGCTGGCCTTCTCGGGGTCAGAGTGGGCCCTTTGGAGGTCAGAGTGGGCCCTATGGAGGTCAGAGCGGGCCCTCAGGAGGTCACTGTCGGCCTTCAGAGTGGGTCCTCTGGAGATCAGAGTGGGCTCTACAAGTCAGAGCGGGCCCTCTGGAGGTCCAGTAGTGGCCCCTCTGGACTCTGAGGTCAGAAGGGCCCTCTGGAAGGTTCCAAGAAGTGGGCCCCTATGGAGGTCAAGCGAGCCAACTGGAGGTCACTGTCGGCCTTCAGAGCTTCAGGCTGCCCTCTGGCCAACAGAGGGCTCTTTTAGACGACAGTGCCTCAGGCCTCAGACCGATAGAGGACCCTTCGAGCCGATATAAGGGCACCCCTCAAGCTTCAGGTAGACCAATTATCTCTAAAGCTGGACCGAGGCCCCCTCAGGGTGAAGAGGGCCCTCAGGTCGACAATGTGCTCACTCAGACCGACAGAGATCCCCCTCAGACCGTCAAGGGTCTCTCCAAGCTAAGCGAGGGCTCCTTTAGGCGGCCAGAATGGCCTCGCTGGCCGTCAGAGGCCCCCTCAAGTCGAACAAGAGTCATTCAAGCTGGCTGAGGCCCCTCAGGTTAACCAAAGGGGAGCCCTCAGGCCACCACCTCAGATCGAAGAGAAACCCATAGGTTATTCGAAGTCTCCCAGGCCGACTAGAGGGCCGCTCGACCGACAGGCCCCTCAAGACCGTTAAAGAGGTCCATCCAGGCCGACAGAGTGCCCCTCAAGCGGACTAAGGGCTCCTGCGGACGCAAATGATTCCCTCAGGGCCTTCAGGCCGACAGAAATCGACTGAGGGTACAAGACCAAGGGGCTCCCTATATTTTGGTGGGGTTCTGCCTTTCAGGGGAGATATGTTCCTCCCTTTTCCAACTACTGGGGGGTCGCCGCACCTCCCCCAAATATTTCATTAGCGCATCCTCCTGAGCTCCAAGACTGGAGATAACTGGGAGAGCAAGGGGCGGTCATAAGCCCTGAACTGCCCCTGGATGTAAAAACTGGTGGGTTCCAGGGGTCAAATTACAATGAAAACTTGGTGGGGGTCCCTCTGAGCAGAAGAAAGCAAACGGTCATAGGTCAGAATGGGGCTATACATGTCAAAAAATACGGAAGTTTATCAAATTGAGTTTATAAACCCGAGTTATAAACCGAGTTTAACCGAGTTATAAACGGAGTTATAAACGGAGGTATAAACCGAGTTTTTATAACGCGAGTCTTCGAGTCGTCATGGGTTGATCCATGCCGACTTAAGATGGTTTGAGGGGGCCATCGTCGGCCAGAGGCCCTCGTTTGTCCCTGCAATGGCTCTTGGCCCGGCTGAATAGATGCCGCAGAGTCAGCCTGCGCTCACAGTCGTCCCTGAGGAGTCACAGCCAGCATGAGGGCAGGGCTGGATATCTGGGGGGCGGGGGGGTCCACGTCCATAAAATACTAGGTAAACGGAAACGGAGCTTCACACAGGGCCAATGAGAAGGCAGTTTTGACATAGAATGTGCAAAACTGCTCCATTGGCATGTGTTGAAGCTCCGTTTCGCTTTACCTATAGATTTTATGACGCGTGGCCCCCAGGATCTCCAGCCCTGCATGAGGGGCCTCGGGTCGGCCTAATATGATCCTCGTTGGTCTGCGGGGTCATCAGTCGGCCTTGAGGGACTCCCATAGCGTACTTGAAGACTGGCTAAGGGGGCCCTCGTTCGTGCCCTGTGGTGGCCCTTGACCGGCCTAAGAGGGCGCCATATTCGCTCAAGGGTCCGCCAAGTTCGGCAATAGGGGCTCTTGGTCCGGCCTGCGGGGACTTCCTTCCGAAATTTAAAAAACAGTCTGAGGAGGCCCTCGTAGGCCTGAGAGGCTGCCATCGTCCTAAAAGATGCCCTTGGTCGGCGTCAGATGGTCTTCGGCCTATCTGAGGGCGCCCACAGTCGGCCCTGAAGGGCCAGAGTCGGCCTAAGGACATACAGCAGTCTAAGGGGCCCTTTGGCCGGTCTGAGGAGGCCTTCATTTTGGCTTGATGGTCCCTGGGTTGGATTGAGAGGGCCATCGTTCTGCTGAGGGGCCCTCGGTCGACCTTTGTGTTCCTGTTCCGACGCTGACGATGCCTCAGTCAGTGAGAGGAGGCACAAATCTACCTGAGAAGCCCTCGGTCGGCATGATATGGCCCTCGGCCGGTATGCGGGCCTCCTGTTCGGCCAGAGCCTGAGGGAAGCCATCGGTCACTGATGTCTGAGGGGTTCTAAGTCGGCCTTGAAGGGCTCTCGGTTAGCCAAGGGGACGCACAAGACCTTAGTTGGTCCCTAAGAAGGCCCTCAGTATTTCTGGGATCCCTCTGTCAGCCTGAAAGGGACCTCGGGTGGGCTGCAGGACACCTTGTGCCTTCTTAACCCGCGCGCGTATGGGGTTCTAGCAAGAACGCGCGGCGTAAGGGGGTAAATATTTTACCCCCCTTATTTACGAACCACTTAACCGCAGCGAGACGGCGCAAGGCGGCGATCGAAAGCTCTCAATGAAATCGAATCGAATGCATACTCGAAATTGTTAAGTTAGGTCAATTGTAAGGTCACGGTCAGGTCATATGGAAAGTTCGATTTAATTGAGTTAATGGTTCATACTTTCAATTAAAATCCTTTGATTAAGACTGTAATGCACATAAATCTCTCAAAGGTGTAATACATCTATTGCACTAAGTAAAAGTGAAATTGCATGCAAATGTCAACTGTCAAGGTCAGAGGTCAGGTCACAAAAGGTCACTGTCACGAAAAGAGGTCAAAGCAAGCCTTGTGAACAATGTTTTAGGGTTATTTTGCCACGTAGAATCGATAGAAACAGTCATTTTTTTACAACTTGACCCGTCTAAAGGTAAGATCAGGTCATCTAAGGTCAAAACTGAAAACTGACTAATCTGAATAAACAAGCATGTTTCTAGGTTATTTTGTCTCATAAACACAAAATTACATTTTATATATCTGTATGAGGTAAAAAAAAAATATAATAAAAATGACGTCATCACATTTTTAAATGCTTGGAGAGTCCTGTCCACTGAAAAATGAAGCTATTACTTTTTGAAATTTGGTCTTCGGTATTCATAACACTTGGTTCTCATATATATATATATTATTTCCCGGTTTTTAAGATACCTTGGAAATTCTTCAATTTTGGGGGGAAATTTCTGAAAAAAATCAGTTTTTTGGATTTTGGGGGTCAAAAAGCCAACAACAAGGAAATCCGAAATTGCCATCTTGTAGAAATTCAATTTCCTTTCTTATACAGTTTTGTGTTTTTGAGATTTCTTTAAAGCTATGTTTTCTACGATGCATCAAACATTTATCGTTTATTACCAAATGGCATGACATGACGTTCATCAAAACGTCATTATCTTCCAAGTTCTGAAACTTGTTTTGATTATTTTTTTGGGAAGAGCGTCAAATTGTGCTGGATTAAGGTAACTGAAACTTTGAAGTCGTTATCTGTTACCGTTTTCAAGTTATTGCGGAAATCGGGAAGGGGGTAATTTTACCCCCTACGCCCGCGCGGGTTAAATGACCCTCATCCCGGCCTGAGGGGCCCCTCGTTCGACCTGATAGGCTTTCAATCGGTCTAAGGGGCCATCGATCGGCCAAGAGAAGGCCCTCAGTCGGCTTGAGGGGGCAACTTGGTCGCTTGATGGGGCACTTGGTTCGGCTTGGGGCCATTTTCTGTGCCCTGATTGGTTTCCCAGTCCGGCGGGGGTTCTCGTAGCTTCAGGGGCCTTTCAGGCCCAGGGCCTACGTCGTTAACGGAGCTCTTGATTGGCTTGGTAGGAAAATCGGTCGGATTTAGGGGGCTCTCAGTCGTCTTGAGGGGGCCCTTTCGCCTTAAAGGAGAATGTCAGTCTGAGGTTACCTGACGGTCTGGAGTCTGTCGCTTGAGAGTCCCTGGTCGGGTCGGAAACGTATTTTTAGGACCTTATCGTGGCTAATGCCTGGCTGAGATTGGCCCTTGCCAGTCTGAGGGGCCCTCTTAAATTTAATGGCTCTATGTTTGGCCTGGGAGGGCTTAATTTTATAGATCAAGGATCCTCAGCGTCTTTGAGCAGGACCATCAGGAAGAGGTCGATCTGAAAAACTCAACGCTGGTGATGAGGGGCCTTGCTGGGTCCTTCAAGTTTGGCATAAGCCTTCTAGGGCCTGAACGGAGCCCTTCTTAAGACCAACGGCTACATATTTTTGGAGGTTGAGAAGCTCCTTGCAGGCTGGCCTTTTTGGGCCTGCTCAAAACTGGCTGGAGGATCAATGCAGACATGGCATATAAAGACCTGATAAAGTAAAAGGTTTCGTTATGAGTAGGACGGGATGGGGGACGTGTCCCCTATTAATTGAGCCAGGGGGATATTCACGATTTTTGTCGCTGACTAAACCGCTTAAACAGTTTACTGACGCTTCAACCTCTTATAAGTTGTTGGGTCCTCCCTCCCGCTCAACAATGGTTTAGGTACTCTACACGACGCTTTATCCTTCCCCCGTCAACAGCTTTTCGGGCCGCGGCTTTACCCTCGAGGTAACGTCACCCCCATTTAAAAGGTGTGGCGGAACCCCTCATATCGAAGAATATATATGCCAGGTGATAAAATGGACACTGATGCTCCGGGGCAAAACTGGCAGGCGCGGACCTTAGGGGGGTGGGCTTTGGGCGTGCGCTCTCCCTTAAGACCACGATGAATTAAAACGAAAAGGCTGTTCAAATTTCATACAATCAGTGCAAAGTATTTCATAATAGCTCTATTTATTACCAAAAGACCGGAAATGTGAAGTACTGACAAATATGTTTGTTAACCACACATTTTTTAGCCGGCATAAATATCGCAACTAATTACGGCGCCCTCTTCTGGAAAGACTTCTGGTCCGCGCTGCTGGCAGCGGATCTCTTCTACGGCCGGTAAAAAATGAGCAATTTCCATAATAATAATAAAAAAATGTAGACTTTTTGCTCCTCCAAAAAATAGCAGCTTTAAAATGTTTTTACTTTCTTCCTTTACCGCTTCTCGCTGACGCCGCCCACGTCAACACTTTGCAGCTGACATCCCCCGCGCTCAACACGTATTCGCCACTACCCCGGGGCCCCTTGTATTGCGGGGCCCTCTGTCTCTGGTGGGCCCCCTCCATGGTGAGCCCCCTCCAGACTGGACCCCCCCGGACTCAGAAACGGATCTCCAGCCCTGCCATACCGATCTTGGCGAATTTTGAATATCTCAGCAACTAAAGTGAATTTGGATCACAGTGTCAAGGATGGGGTCAAGGTACATACATTGGTACCCCCTTTTGATAATCAGAATGACTCGTTACCATTCTTCCATTGCGCAGACTGCAGTTCTCGGCTTAACCCGGCTTTGACAAGGGTCTGATCTGAATAACATTGACCCCTTAGTTATCTTCCGAACCAATGATCGCAGCGAGACGCACAAGGCAGCATTCAAAAGCGTTTATGGATACAAATTTAAAGCACACTCGAAAATCTTAAATTAAGGTCACATGTCAGGTCACGGTCAGTTCAAAGGTAAAAAACAATGTATTTTCGTTTATGGGCTATACTTTCCATCCAAAGCCTTCGATTGCGACAAAGATCACCCAAAGTGCTCTTAAACGTATGATACACATCCTGCATGATCGAAAGTGAGATTATTGGCAAAGATCAAAGGTCAACGTCAGGTCACAAAAGGTCACTGTATACAAATAATATACGAAAGCCATCCTCACATGTTTTATGTACCATTTTACGCATGGAAAACGACATCGATGCTCATTTGACCACCAGACGTCATGTATACGAAGTTAATGTCAAGCTAAGGTCAAAGTAAAGTATTTTTTGTTTATAAATATAAACCAAAAAGGCATATTTCTAGACCAATTTTGTCTCAGAAATACAGTGCTGTCATTTATTTGTTTGTATTCTATAAAAACGCAATTCAACAATATGGCGGCATGAGTTACCAGCACTGTAATTGCGATCGCCCAGTCAAAAATGCAGATATTATTTTGAAATTTGGTACGATAGTTTTTTGTATCAACGTACCCACGGAAGTGGAGATGACCAGGTATGTCTGACATATCTTTTATTTCTCTCTCTCTCTCTCTCTCTCTCTCTCTCTCTCTCTCTCTCTCTCTCTCTCTCTCTCTCTCTCTCTCTCTCTCTCCATATCTCTTAAAATTTCAATTTTGTTGTATTTTTTAATACATTTTTCTAAAGATTTTTTTTGGCAAAACTAAAAATTTATAAAAATCAGATATTTATATTTTGTTGCCCTTATTATTTGCAATCATTTTATGTTTTTTGTTTGAATTCTGCTTAATATATTGTCTTTGGACGGTCTGTTAAAGTTTAGCTGATTTATGTGTAAAAACTGTGTGTAGTGACGTCACTAAATTCACTATGACTAGCAAATTTATTGCCAAAATTGCTTGATTTTTGCACAGAAGACGTGCAATTAATGCTAAATAACGTACACTGAGGTTCACGTTGATTGCACCAATTATTTTTGCGTTATATCGATAAAAAAACGCAGGGGGCGTTAAACGCCCTCATTCAATGCCAGGCTAGGCTATGCGGTACAGCATAGCGTCAGGCGTTTACTACTAGTGCCATCTAGGGACAGAAATATAGGTAGACTTAGCTGCAAGAGTGGGTCCCAGAGAAAAACAACACGTAACCCGATACATATAACTATCTGAGCATCGTTACGAGTGAGCACGAAGTGCGAGCGCGTCATCACTGAATACGGGATTTTTCTCACATATAAGCGGCTGACCCGACCAGACCCGACCGTAGCACTTTTCAGAAGCTTCTATATTTATAATACCGCATCTGATTGACAAGTGGTCTTCACCATCTGATAGCCCCATTCAATACATTATGTTACTGACATGTTTCATCTCACGTGAGGGGTCAGCATGGTGCGTGACACGTGCCGCGTCAAAGGTGTCAGAAAACGTTATTCTGCTATAGCTGATAGACACATAAGTCGAGTCGCGTTGGTTGCCATGGCAGCATAATCTTGCATGTCACCTCCACTTCCGTTGGTACGCTGACCGATAAAGCTAAAATTTGATGTTTTTTAGATCATACGACTGGCAATGTGGAGCTTAGATGGTAGCAGACCAGCTTTCTTGCTTATATCCGGTTTCTACGGGCTAGCTCGTCCTGCACCGATTAATTAAGGCATTCATGATTTGGGATTTTGTGCGCTAATAACGAAACAGTGAAACTTAAACTGCGATAGATGGATGTGCATGGTGTGCCAGCATCAAACGAATCAGCTATAATTTATCAGTTAGCTGCTCAACCGCCATTACCCCCTCCGAATGATCCATTACTTCAAGTGAAATAAAAAATCCCAAGAATTACCAAAGATAATAGATGAAATTTTGCCACTACTATCGCGGTGGCTCTCGGCCAACTGCCTTTCATTAAACATGTCCAAAACATTACTCTAATATTATTTATAATAATAATAATTACATAAAACGCCTATTCGTGTTCCATATTAATGGTACGGACATCATGGAAAAAGAGGAAGTTCTCTACTTCTAGGTATTACGATGGATAAATCCCTCAAATTCTCATCACATATAAAATATTGCTCGCACTATCAGCCGTAAATATAGGTTAATAGAGCCGGATTATATATTTCATTAGTAAAAAAAAAAACATATACTGTTTTATACAATTTCCATGATCCTTGCTTACTAAGCTATTTGTTGTCTTTCTCTATGGTATAAATTCGCATAAATTGAATCGCCTTGTAGTAACTCCAGAAGAGAGCGGTTGAACTCATTATGAGGGTGTATCCACCTACCAACTCTGGGCAAATCTTTCCAAGAATTTAAAATTTTGAAAATAAATGAAATTCCACAATTCCAATGATTCTAGTTTTATGCATAAGTTTTGATTGATTGAAGACTCATAGAATCATTGAACCAAGATTATACAATAAAGAGCCACATAATCAGAAATCGGAAAGAAGTGAAAAAGGCACCTAAAAGAGCCGCATTCTCCGAACGAAATATCGTCTTTTTATTACACGTTAAAAAAATGGTCCAAAACTCTGGAATTCAATATGTGCGCCTCATTTTTCGAACATTGATGAGGTGTCAAGGTCTAAAACTAGTCAATTAAGAAAATCATATTTAAGCAAAAATATTTGGTGATTAAATTGTAGGCATACAACTTAACAACTTTAATTAAAAACCAAACAAAAAATGTAAATGTACTAATGAGCTTGGCCCTTAAATGTACACTAATTAATTACTAATACCATTCCTCCCAACGCTTTTGTGGTGCTGGGCTGTACTCGACAGGAAACCGGTCCTCTGACTGTGTTGGTTGACTACCAGCACCGGGAAACATGGCAATAACAAACACCCACCTTTTGGCACCTTTTGGCTCAATATGCTTTCAGAATCAATTACATATTTGCCACTAACATGCTTGACAAACATAACCTAACGCTAAAGGGAGACTATCTTTAATATTTTGTTTTGTTTTCTCTTCCTTGAGTGAGTGGCGCGACTTTATATTTTGTTATATCTTTGTGGTGTTACGTAAGGTGCGGTTGTCGCGTTGGATAGAGGGAGGGTCACTCGTGTAAAGGCTTAAAAATTAAAAAAAATGTAGTAATTGCCTCTATCGGATAATCTCTGAGATATGTTACGTAGTTGGCGGGTGACTGTTTGGGGTAAAAAACTCATAATGGATAAATGATGACGACGCAATTATACTTTACAAGAAAATGTCGGAACTCAAGCAAGAGACCACTTCTTCCTCTCACCGTATGGTTGACAGTAGTCGGTGCACATTTTCACCATCCTGTTGCCGTTGACGTGTTTCTGAAACAGAGTCATTTGATCAGCTGGTGAGTCTCAGGCCCACAGCCGAGAGCAGATTTGTCCGGTACACGGGGCAGAGCTGCCTAACGAACACAGCAAACATTAGTCGCTCTGAGGAATATCGATGTAGGAGGGGAGGAAGTGCTGACCAGCGCGCGGCCGCATCAGCCTCGGAAGCGGGATACCGGAATCGGCCAGACTAATGTTCTGTTGGTCGTTAAACGTTACACTACATTACATGGAACGGTCATGCCTTGTGTTGTGCGGATGCGTATAACTATATATTACTATCATAACAATCGCACAAATAACTGGCTGGAATAACTGCGATGCAGAAATCACCTCGAGTGCGTGATTGTATGCGTTAGTAGTCTGCGTCAAACCACATCACTTTGAGCAAAAGGCATTACATACATAGCGTTGACCATTTGAAGATGTGTAATGTGTATAACACATATGTTTATATCATCAAAAGCAAACCACGCAGTGTGTGATTCAATAGAGTGTGTGCTTTAAATATCACATCACAAAGGCTACGACTACCGACCGCCAAATGCTCTAGTGTGTGGTATGTAGACGTTTATCACGTATGCATACATGACATGATTAACGTCTGCCTATACTGCGTGTGCCACCACATTGATCATGCGTTTCATGCAGCATACACGCGTGTCTATTGCAGTACCAATGCGACCGCTGCACGTGGTTCGTGACAAGACGTCCACAATATTATTATATAGCGTGCCGTTAAATGAACAAAAAGTTCACATTCCGAAGGCCACAGCCTTGGAGCGATTGTATCAGAGTTCAAACTTGATGAATATGTAATGCACACCTTACCCATCTCATTTGCAGTGACAATCGCTAATTGATTCCATTTCTCATAAAATATAATCGCAAAGTGTAATTTATTTCGAATGTCAATAGTTAGGCTGCATTTAAATAGCAGTTCTACATTTGTAATGATCTAATTGCAGATAAACAACAATACGAAACTACTATCACACTATTGTTGCCACTTAGACAACAATCAAATGCCAAATACTATCAAACTATTTTTGTAACTTACTTTGCCACTTTGCCACTAATACATATTTTCAGAGCGTTATGCAAGATTTTTAAAAATCATGCTCAGCAGACGTATTTGACAGTTCGTATTAAAATATAGGTATGCTGGTTACACCTATGCAAGTTGACGAACGCTGACAGAAAGGTTACCAGACAGAGGATGCTGGTGTGATGACACCGCTGACAGAAAGGTTACCAGACAACGGATGTGGTGTGATACACCCATGTGCAGAAAGGTTTACCAGACAGAGGATGCTGGTATGATGACACCGCTGACAAAAGGTTTACCAGACAGAGGAGCTGGTATGATGACACCCTGCTGACAAAAGGTTACCAGACAGAGGATGCTGGTGTGATGACACCGCTGACAGAAAGGTTACCAGACAGAGGATGCTGGTGTGATGACACTCCCTCCGATCTACGTCTGACGTCATCGTCTTGTTGCACGCCTCGATGATTCCCTTCTCCTTGGAGAATTGGCCGCACTCGTGACAACTAATATTAGCAATAGTTTGGTCTGTGGAAGATGAAAAAATAAATTCACGTTCAGAGGCGGCTCGACGGGCCACACTTCCATACACAGCATCTACATATGCTGCTGTCTCAAAGGTATGTACACTGGAAGATCTAGGGAACATTGAGGTGATCCGCTAAAAGACGACTGAAATAGACGAAAATTGACTCACCTACTGCTGCCACCATCCACAGTAGAAGTGTAGCGCGCCACAGGGAAGTCATGACTGCCCGACCGACCGTCTTTCTCCCCGTCTCCTCCTCCTCCTTCTCTTCCTTCTCCTCTTCCTTCTCCCCCGCCACCGCCGCTGCTGCCACCGCCGCCGGCGGGGCTGGCGAGGGCTGGGCACCCCGAGGCAGTGCTCGATCAGCATTAGCATCAATCCCGCTCGGTATAGTTAAGTCGATTTGTATAGATTTGTACAGATCCACGCTGAAGGCGATGACTAAGGAAGCTCATACAGTGTAAGAACCGCGCAACAATGATTGCTCATTTGAAACAAACGAAATCAAAATGTTCGTGTCTGCAGCATTCTGAGAATATACATAATTGATATAAATATGAAAATGTGCAAATTATTCTCAATCACTCATACGATTTGCCTACAGTTTTAACGCATAAATCGACACAAATTTACAATTGCACACATCCTTACAAGGCAATGAATGCATTTAATACCTTATGTTAATTTTGAAACCCTGCGATACGATGTTTTAATACCATTGCATTGATGTGACATTTGTCGTACAGTTACTTCTCTTAATGGTTCTCAGTTCATGATTGTTTGCTAGCAAGCATTTTCTGATTTCTTTTCTTCAACATAGGATGCTCCTTGATCTTCGACTTTTCCGTCTCTGTCCACCAAAGTTATTACTAAATAGGCACAGGTTTTACATTAATTTAACCCGCGCCAAGACGCTGCTCGGCGCTACCTTGGCTGTGCCGGAGGGGGTCTGAACGCCCCCATTTTAAGTCGGCTCCTATGGGGGGAGGAGATAGCCGTAATCCAAAAACACTGCTCGATAGATCGTCAAAAATAATATCGAAACCATTTTCAGAAATAAAAAATAGCTCAGGAGCTATGAAAGTTAAGGAAGAAACGGGAATGATTTCGAAATATATTTAAAAATGCAATTGCGTACTAAAACAGTAGGTGTTCTACATTTTTACACAGATCGACATTTAAGGCTCCAGGGGTTACCAAAGGTCACGATTGCATTTTTTTCCTTTTTGTGAACAGCTTTTTATTGGTTGTTTATAGCATAGAGATCATATATAATATGATCTCTATGCTATAGAGATCATATATATTATATATTATATATACTATATATATTATATATATATATGATCTCTATGGTTTATAGAGCAATAATTTTACCACCATCGCGATTTTCTCGTAAGAAAGCTTCGCTTCCAAATATATTGATGATGACCGGCTTGGGCTAACTTCAAAATTTCACCTCTGGTTAAGGTGTCATTGGTGATCCAGGTAGGTCATGTTGTGCATGGTGTGACGTGACTCGACAAGACAAACACATTGGTATCATTTGTATGTCTCTATCTGTATTTTATCTAGAGTTATTGGCAAAACAGTTCTGGTGACCTACGATGACCTCAGCTGACCTCGAAGAGCTCACTGAACAACAGGTGAACATGTATTGTCAGGCATGGGCTAAAATTACACGGTTCTGAAATAGTTGTTCTGATCTAATGCATATTTTCTGAATAGAAAGTTTTTTATATATTCAATTATTGACTTAGATTGGGAAGTCACACAAATAATTTGACCTTAGGTCACCGATATAAGCAATACTAGATAAACACATTGTAGGTTTTATTAAAGCCTATAAGTTTGAAGCCGATCAGCCAAACACTGTGGCTGTGAAACAACCGCAAACTGTTTTGGAGGTGGGGCCACGTGACCTGGCCTGGTGTCCTGACCTGAGATGACTCGAGGTCAAGAATTTTAAACAATGTGGGGTATCGATCCCCAAGCACCTGTACCAAAAACGGTTGTCCTGTGCGCAGCCCTTTTCCGCTATCCATAAGAACCTTAGGAGGCGTCTGAACGCCCCCCCCCCGGGACGGCATGGCTTATCAAACAACATTGCAAATGGAAAAAAACATAAAAATAAATACCTTTAACAATCCACAACCAGGGGCGTCGCCAACAAATCATTGTGGCTAGCCAGTTGCGGGGGGGGGGGGAGAGGCAGCCAAGTATGTATCCTCCACTCCGATATGGGCTTATGTTAAAATATCGCCAATCCGGGGTCCTGGAGCAGGGCCGGATCGATCCTGGGGTGCACGGCCCCCAGGCCCTCCGGTGCACCGCAACGCCGCCACCGCGGTGGCGGCGTCCACGACTATCAATCTGGAAACGACGAAACGATAGCTGCACGTCTACCCAGCCGGGCGCCTCAGTTCGCTGCCGGCTCAGTGGTGGGTCACGTGACCTCGCCTCATGGCAGGTCACGTGACCTGCAGCGCACGAGGCAAGGTCACCGACGGATCAGTCGGCTGTCCTCCATTGCCGCCACAAATGTGCAAATGAAACACCAAACAAAACGTCCTTGTTGGGTCGATAACCAAGTGTGTGGTCAGTTAGTGTTTATTTTTAACCATGCCATACAGGGACCGTTACTCACCTTCGCCGTACGGGGGGGGGGCTGACAGGCCCCCTGTTAACTCCCAAACCAAGCAAGATAAAGCAACGCCGTGAAAACCAGCATGTTGCCTATCATATGCGAAATCTAATGGTATATCATTTTTTGGTTTCAGGTCAACGGGTGACCTTCCAGGTCAAGTGCATGACCTAAAATTGACCACGTAAAAAAACGGTTTTGCTCTGTCGGTTGTAATTATCAACGTTATAAATATAAAATTATTTGGTTAGTCTCCAAATGTTGTTCCTTAAATTACGCATCTAAAAATATATCGATTTTAAGGTCTGGGTTAGTTAATGAACTCTAAGGAACGAAAGTCGTCACCATAAATGGAAATTGCTATGGACGATTAGCATTAGCAGCCTCGACTCGATCACGTCCGGAAAAACGGTCAGAAAACCTACAAATTAGAAAGTGTAAAATGTAAATAAAAATGCATGTTCCCAGACCAGTTTTTGCTCTTGAATACAACAAAAGTATTGTTTTGATCGTATCTGGTCAAAAAAAGGATAAAAAATGACGACATCAGTTTCTAACACTTAGGAAGACTCTGTTGACTTTGTTTGACGGCACTCAGTCAAAAATAGAGATATTAGCCGTTTTCACGATGGCTTATTTTGCGCGAAATGTTTTAAAACATTTTAAAATGTTTTAAAATCTTTCAGTGGTAGCCGTCTTCACGATGGGC